>PNEQ01114246.1:0-60210 GCA_003012365.1 Medauroidea extradentata
TACTGCCAAAAGTGACAATGTCAAAATGAGATAAAATTATAAAAATGCTAGGAATATGTATATGTTGTTCACGAACAATTGCCCAAGTTTAAAGTCTATTCGTCGTTTCGTACTGTTGTGTCACAGTATAGTAACATACCACATTTTTGTTAATATCTACAATTTAATATTGTTTTTAAACGAAATAGCATTTATGACTTAATCACTTTCGGCAGTGTACCGACGATATGTCAGCTGATATTGTAGAGGAACCTAAGTGGAAAGCGAACTGCAATTTTACCCCTTTTAAAGACTACATGTAAATTGCACTAATTAGATCTGCCTTGTAGTTTTTGTGTGTCAAAATTGAACGTTTGCACGTAGCTTTTAACGGAATTCGAGCCCAGAACCTCCCGGAATTTAGACCTGAGTGACAAACAACTGCGTCACGTAACGTCGAAATAATTCATGAAAATAAAATTTATTGAAAAAAAAATATATATATCTGTGTCCTGGGCTCATAGAGGTTGTACAACACCACGTCTCGATAGGTTACTGTAGAGTGAAACTCCTGTAGGTTGTTTCTCGCTGCTCGATCCTGCTTTTCGGATCGTATGCCTAGATTATTGAGCAACTAAGTTTTATTCTTAATTATTACGTTTCTTACAAATAAAAAAAATACATACATATCTTTTTAAAATATTTACGTAAGCATCACTATGACGCGAACAACACCTCAATATCGCTACTGGTTAGATAGATATCGTGGGTTGATGGAAAACAAATTTTGTGTTTTTTCACCCTTTTGGGTGTCGAATTTCGAAATATTTTAAATTTACATCTTAGACATTTGTATAAGTATCCAACTGAAGTGTAAATCACATCGTTAGCCCGTTCAGTTGAAATAAAATCGATCATTCACTAAAAAAAAAAAAAAAAAAAAAAAAAAAAAAAAAAAAAAAAAAAAAAAAAAAAAAAAAAAAAAAAAAAAAAAAAAAAAAAAAAAAAAAAAAAAAAAAAAAAAAAAAAAAAAAAAAAAAAAAAAAAAAAAAAAAAAAAAAATCTTATCACCCCTGCACAGTATTGAGAAATCGAATTTCGAAATATCTGAAAACCGTTTTGCGATAATTTCTGCAATCATCATCCTGAAGCAAAAATTATTGTATATCTCGACGGGTTCGATAGGTATCGAGGATTTATCTAAAACACGTTCAAGGTGTTTTCACCACTTAAGCGAGTAAATTTCGAAAAACCCTTGGATCATGTTTTAGAATACTTTATTGGTATCTCGTGGACGTAAAAAACACAACATTAGCCCGCTGGGTTCAAGATATATCGACGATTAATTGAAAACGCTTTTCACCACTTTTCAACCCTTTTCACCTCCTTAGGTGGCGAATTTCGAAAATTCCTGAAATAACTTTTTAGGTATTTGAGTAAGCATCAATCCTAAACAAAAATCACGTCTCTATATAAAAAACTATGGGATCGATATATATCGAATGTGAGTCGAAAACTCATATTACCCCATTTTTAAACAGTTTAGGGCCGAATTCGGAAAATATATTTTAAATGGTACTTGGGATATTTCTAAAAGAACCAATTTAAAGCAAAGAGCACTTCGGTATCTTGATTGATTCGATAGATATGGAAGGATAATCGAAATCACATTTCACGTATTTTCACCCCTTTAAATAAAGAATTTCGAAACTATTTTGAGTCCTGTCATAGACATTTGTCAAAGTAACCAATTAAAGTTAAAATCACGACGATAGCCAATTGTGTTGCAAAGATAAAGACCATTCATTAAAAACACGTTTTGCCCCTTTTTACTGTCTGGGGGTCGAATTTAAAAAAAAACTTATACTACTTTTTGGGTATTTGCGTAAGCAATATTTTGAAGTGAATATCAACTCTCTATTCCGAAGGGTTCGATTGATATCAATAGTTGATTGGAAACACATTTAAGGTCTTTTCAGCCCCTTAAAAGTTACTTCGAAAAATCCTTAAATTGGCTAATATGCATTTTTACGAGTGTCCTATTAAAGTAAAAATCACGATGATAGGCCGTCGGGTTCGAGCTCTATCGACGTTTCTTCGGAAACACATTTCACCCCTGTTCACCCCCTTAGAGGTCGAATTTCGAAAAATCCCTTCTTAGTGCTCGCCTAAGACCTGAGGGGAACCCCCACAAAAAATTTCACGATTCTAGGTCCAGTGGTTTGGGCTGCAGTTTGATATGTCAGTCAGTCAGTCAGTCAGTCAGTCAGCTTTCATTTTTATATACAGAGAGATAGTCATATTAATGTTTATTCTTTGCTTTTGTTCTTTGAATTAGGTTGGTATTTTTCACAGAAAGAGAAGTCCGATAATAAACGTAATTAGCTATTTTAGTGGCAAAAATTCTACAGCTTGCTGTGTTTTTAAAAACATAACATTTTAGTTTGTAAAGTGCCGGTCGTCTATTAATATGTTCATGTGTTGGGAATAGTTTCAGTTATTATAACGGTTGCACGAGAGTGTTAATCTTTGGGGAGGGGGGCGAAGAGGGGTTGAAATGCCTACAATCTCTTTAAATTGCGTTTTCCGGGTGTGCACCCTCGGGAAAAATTTGTTTTCGAAGTGCAAAATCGGGACTACTTAAGCAGTATTCATACGTAAACTTTGATTGCACCGTTAAGAGGAATGTCAATATTTTTATGAAATAATTTTGTTTATAGATTTAGTAGGCCTTTTGTATGTATAGGTTGTTCAGGATAAGCGAGCACTAAAAATTTAACCTTCTAAAATAACACTAGCTGTTACTGCACATGATTCAACATAAACTATAGTTTTCCTTACTGCTTGTGTGGCTGGCAGCGAAATAACGCAGTATAGTACCGTCTATTTTACTATATAAATACAACAAAAGTGAAACAAAATCAACCGAAATCACATACTTGTATTTTATATTATTAAAAAAAATGTTTTTATCAAACTATACCGATTCCTATCGACTGCACAATTTGTCTTACACGCGTAAATATAAAGTGCCGTGTCCAGCGATGTAAACTATTTTACGTCGTTTGCCGTTACGCGCGGAAAGATATGAATTGTTTGGAAATAGAACTTAAGCGGGGCTTTTTTGAGTGCTCATTTTATCCCGAACCGCCTATATTAAACAGTAAAGATTCCCTTTCTTCTTATATTTCCAAAACATGTATATTGTTTTTGTACCAATTTTATAATAAAATTATTTTAGTGCTAAATCTACAACATTTTTCTTTGGGGGGAAACATTTCCCCTCTACACAGTTTTATGGGGACGTGAAATTACCCCCCCCCCCCTTTTCCGCGACAGGCCTGGCGCGATCATAGTATTTCACATTCAAAGTAGGCGCTCGGCATGCTACGTCACTGTTAATACTTTAGACGAGAACTTATCTTCAGTTAAAATTCGTTACACATCCCATCTGAACATGTATAGGAATCTGAGTAGTAGCTAGGCTATGCGACGCAATCAATTCTCCATTTTATCACGCGAGGATTAATTATAGAAAATAGTTATCAATATTGTGCTAGTGATTGAGCATCTTTGCTGTTGTTTTGGTAAAATAAATACTCGACACAAACCATAATTAATTAAAATATAACAGTTTAATACCTCTTCTACTGCAAGAGTGTGGTAGGCTACTTCAAATATAGCAGGTTATATATTTCCTTTGAGTAATTTAATTGTTTCTATTTATACAAATTCATTCCGAGATCGAATAGTAGACAATCACAAAACAAACCAGGTGACTGTTAATTGATATTTTTCTGGTAAAATGGCCTGAGTATATCGCAAATTGAAACCTGAGCTATTCACTATGATAAAGGAAATTTAACCAAAATAAGTTATTTTTAAATTTCACAGTAAAGAATTAATAACTTGCTTCATAAAACGTTAGTTCTGTTGTTTTTGTGAAGTGAAGCTAGTACCAGTCCCGCAACCCAAATGGCTGCCAGCTCAGGTAGCAGAGAATTATGCTCACATTTCACTGATAGGTGATTTAAACATTCCTTATCGTGTGTGAGTGGTGTATGTCTAGAAATAGCACTTAAGTACCTACGTTAAACACGTAGTTACCAATTTAAGGTACTCTACTAATATTTAAATCTCAATTTCATTCTGCCAAATAAAATGGCGAAATGTAGAGTTTTTAGAGATTTTTAGGTACGTATATCTCGTCACAAGATCTTTTAAAGGATGCAAGCACGTAAATAAAGCGTCATGTTTGGCAATCACTACATAATAAAATGACAACACCTCTGAATGCTACGTATAAGCGAGCTTTCGGCGAGAAGACAGCACGCCAATTCAGTGACTCGCACCTAGAGCTAGGGTGAGGCGTGGGGTGCGTGCCATGTCCCTCTTACCACATTCGTACTACCAACCATCCAAACTTCAAACACGTCTACTGAGACCATCAAACTTAATAAGGCCATATATTGATATTCATGTTATTTTGAAAATTATTTTAATTAGGTCTTAAAAGCTAAATTATTTCGTAAAGCCTATCCAATTTGTGTTAAAAATGATTTTTACAGTGTAACATAATTTTCTTAAAGAAAAAATGACATCATTTCGCCCAGTTACAGACTTCAACAAATAAATAAAAGTACACGCATAATTTAGTGCATTTAAAAAAATTAGACTACATAATAAAAACCCTTTTTAACACAGCTATGTAACTGTTTCACAATCCTGCTCGCTTATGGGATTTAAAAATAACGTCCACAAAAAGCAGTGCAAATAGTAACACGTGGCCTTATCTGCGCTAACGAAAGATATGAAAGAAGGCAGCGTGTAATGGAACTTTGCGCTGTTTTTCACGTAGCCATCAACACAATGACAAGAGAAAAAATTCCTAGCGCCTACTGTACTACGTATATGTTACCCGCGCAACAGGCCTGAATAACTCTTAGCATTCTCGCAAAAAAAAAATAATAATTTTCCTAAGTGTTTTAAATGTTCCCATAATTACATGCTTAAAATTGTATAATTAACAACATCCGTGTAGGCTACCATGCTGAAAATCCGTCGTCGTAATTCCAAGGATTCAGAGAGGAATAAATCAAAATGTAATTAGCGCACGTCAATGTTCCTCGGGGCTTTATGAATTTTCTCGAAAATATGCACGCCTTACTTGCGGCTGGCAAACTGTTCATATTGATCGTAGCAAAGACTTCCGGGTACGTTAAACCGTGAAGGCGTTTCAAGGCATTACAATTCTACATTATTCAACCACGAATATTTTATTTAAGCTTTGTAAATTCTTTAGAGCTTGGCGGAAAAAAAAATTTCTTGATTTCACTAGTACTGACTTTTAAATCTACTAAAAACATCAGAACAATTCACAACTACGTTTACTCGACGATAATTTACTCACTGTAAATCTACAGTAAAGAGTCGTACGTACGTACTGTTATCTGTAGCACAGTAAAATAGAATAAGGAATTACAGCTTGTTATACATTCAACCAGTATTAGTGGAGTGATTTAATAACTGTCCATCAAAAACGTTTGATAATGAAATATTAAAGGCTAAATATACTCAACACAGAAATATAAGGAAATTTGTTTCAGTTCTTTGTGCAAACAAAAAAAAAAAAAAAAAAAAGCAATTTTTTTTTTGCCTGTACTGCATTTTACGTAACATAATTTTACTCCGCACAATTATAAATATGTGTTGTAGTTACATTACAGTCAGCTGTTGAACCAAATTTAAAAGAAAACATTTCAGATAAAAATGTTCAGTTAGAGTTTATTGACTCGATTTATTTACTTGGACATACTCCATTGCGAAATAAATGACTGTTAAAAGGAAACTAAAAATAATACAAGAAAACATAAATAAGCAGAGTATGCTTTAGTCATCAGGATACATACACAACAAGAAATTCCAAAACTGGAATCTGGTCAGATAAAAACAATGAACAAACAGTCATTTATTTCGCAATGGAGTATGTCCAAGTACATAAATCCAGTCATGCACTCCCATTGCACAGTTCTTTCAAAGATCATAGAGTTTATTGGTTTTTGAACATACGCCATTGCTCATGTATGTCCACAAGCCAATACATTCTAATTGTAAACACCCGTTGCAAAAAAAAATTAACTCTCATAAAAATGTTTTATGGCATCAGTACTCTTGGCTAAGAACAGCACAATCTGAAATCATAACAAAGTCTCGATGACAATATTCACACTTAAATTTATTAATAGAACTGTTACTACATTAAGAATCAAAATGTTTTATAATTTATCTTGTGACTTAATATTAATCTGATGCATAAAAATTTAATGTGCTAATTACAGCCGTAATTTCTAATCAAACGAAGAATGTGCTAACAGATCACGGGGCAGTAAAATGGATGGCCAACTACCTGAACTGAACAAAGGAAATAATATTTTTTTTGGAAAAAGGTTAGCCAGGCATGATTTCGCGTTACAAAAACATCTGCACATTTTCTGTTTTATGAAGAGTAATTTTGCACCTTCTTTTTTCTCCAAGGCTACATTTTGGCCTATCATCAGCTAGAGAAAATTACACAAATTTCTAACTTAGCTTTGGAAAACATCTCTACACAGCTGGTATTTTGCTTTTGTTACTTAACAAGAGTGCGTGAAGTGTTGGCTAATTAGGTCCTCCATCTGTAACCACTGGTGGACCGGGTTATACATTGGGTTTATCTGCGTTTGTCTTGCTTTTTTTTATTTTCTTTAGTATCTTGTATACATCCGTAGCTTATTTTGTTTTAAATATACTACCACACTTGGTTCAATACGCGCATAATCCTAATAAAATAATTTTACTGACACAAGTAAAGTTCAGGTTCAGAAATATCAGTAAAAACAATACGACCGTATCGTCATTAAAATCTCAGTCACATAAGGGAATATTTGCAGTAACCAAGTCATGTTCCGGATTAATACGATTTATAGTTGCCACGAAAATTGCGTTTTATGTCGAACGCAAGTCAACTCCCCCATTTATGTCGCCATCTGGTCCATTGCAGACGAATGTCGATGAACAGGCAAGCATCATAGCTGTGAGAACACAGGTATACAGCCTTGAAATAGTGTGTATAAGGTGCTACAGTACTGGAGATATCATTAGATACTCTCACGACAAGGTGTCTATGACGCAGGCATGTAACCTCGCAACAAGGTGTCTAGGACGAAGGAAGTTAGTATTGAAACAGGGTGTCTAGGACGCAGACAGCCTCGAAACAGGGTGCTATAGCACTGGAGACACGGGTCTCGCAACAGAATGTCTAGGACAAAGTCAGCCTCGCAACAGGGTTCTATAGTACTGGAGAAACCCTCGCAACAAGGTGTCTAGGACGAAGGAAGTTATGCCTTGTAACAGTGTGTCTAGGACGCAGACAGCCTTGCAACAGGGTTCTATAGTACTGGAGAAACCCTCGCAACAAGGTGTCTGGGACGAAGGAAGTTAGCCTTGTAACAGGGTGTCTAGGAAGAAGACAGCCTCGAAACAGGGTGCTATAGCATTGGAGACACGGGTTTCGCAACAGGATGTCCAGGACAAAGTCAGCCTCGCAACAGGATGTCTAGGACGAAGTCAGCCTCGCAACAGGATGTCTAGGACGAAGTCAACCGTGCAACAGGGTGTCTAGGACGAAGGCAGTTAGCCTCGCAACAGGGTGTCTAGGACGAAAGGCAGTTAGCCTCGCAACAGGGTGTCGTGACGCGCTGTCTGTGCCGGCCAGAAAGTCTCAGAGGAGCTGTCAAATATATTAACGCGTGCCGGGGCTATCTACCTCGCGTGATCTCACGCAAACAGTCTTCTCCCGGGGTTCATGATCGACAACTTCCTCGAGCACGCGAGTCTTGCCTACACGCGATCACTTTACTTGCCTTACAAACTCAGGCGCTCAATTAACTAAGTCCTCGCCTGACGCATCAACAGTTACGTAGCGAGCGATGCGTGTATGCTTTACGTCGATTTGATTCCCTTTCTCCTACAGTTATGAATATTAAATCAAAAATACTTAAAATAAGTATTTGTATCTTTAAAAACGCTCAAGTAATTTTTGAAGCATGATTTATTGGCCCTTGAAAATGGCTAAGCGCATATTATTTTAAAATAACTGCGTATAAAAATTCAAACATGATCCGTACGACAAACACACAAATAATTGCCTCATGTTACATGTTTCCCACAAACAAAAGCATTTGTGTCTCCACTCTTAATCACTTAGAACTAGACCATGACATTAACACTGAGCGACAATTTAGTACGCCACAATTAAATGGCCGAACCATTCTCGCACGTATTGTTTACATATTTATAGTCTCTATCATATAAGAAATCGTAACTCGAAAACTTTTAACATTAAAAATAAAATACCGTTAGTAAATAACATAATAATTCAAATAAAAATTAATACACCACGTTTTAAAAACGAACCTAAACGCACTTGTGGGAACTACTTGTAAGGAAAACGAGAAACGTCGTACGCATTGAAAGGATACTGATCCATGAATAGTTCACCCAAGTCAATAATAATTATATTGCACTTCAATTATGTGAAGTGTTGTGCGAGTTTTTTCAACGACAGCTGCTCTCAACGTTCCTTATTATTATATACTGCATTCGTATCATGTTTCAATATTACAAGTATTTTCGTAGGATAAATTATATTTAATTTTTGGGTCCGTTTTAAAACGTGGTGTACTAATATTATATTTGAATAATTATTTTCGGCATCTTGTTCTTGCTGTTTGTTAAATTGAGCAAAACGGGTTACCCAAAAAATTTAATGGGCATTTCAAGATATACGGGGAAAGCTAGTATAATCCAAAACAAAATATTTTATATACACTAAATAATGCACGTAAACCAAAATTATGATGTTTCTGATGAGATCCTAGGATAGTTACAAATTTTACAAATAAACTTTACTGCATAAACGGTCGAAATTAATAAATCTTTAATATATCTGCGTATGTAATAACAAATAATATAATTAGTATTTTACTAAACAGCGTAACCTGAAAAATTTTTCAAAAATTAAAAAAAAATTTTAATCCTAATTAAAGTGCAAAAAAATCGTTGTTTCCAAGAATTTAAGCCTGCATCACTTTTATTTGTGGCCACATGTGACAATTTCAACAAAACACCGACGTATGCAGGTTACAATGAGACAGTAAATTTTATGAAAACCAAATAAATTCCGCTATGAAATTTATCAATATGAAAATTCAGGATTTGTTTGAATTGTATTGTGCTGCAGTGTACTGTACTGTAAACCTGCGTTAGTTAGGAGCGACTGATTCTTGATGAAATGAAATTTGCATCATATCGTATGCCTTACGCATACATCTGCAGGTCTTCATGGTCGCAGCGATTGGATGTTTTTGTGTTTCAGCGTCTTGGGAATCTACCCGCAAGTCACTGACGTGTGGTGTCTCAGCAACCTTATTCTCGTTGGTACAGTCAAATTATAAAGTTTCTGCTAAAGTTGTCAAAAACCATTCAGTAGGGCTGCAGATGTGCACATAAGGCACTGAAACATGTTGCTGCAAAATTAATTCTACCAAAAATCAATTACTCTAGATATTAAGGCATGTGTAATAAAAAAAAATAATCAAGCGTAGGAAAATAAACATAACAAAAGAAGAAAAAGAAAAGTACAACTGAGTTTGGCTTTAGTCAACGAATACATAAAAGAAGAAAATTGCAATATGTTACGAAATTATATTAAAACAAACGTTAATTGAACATAAATATGCCCAGACAAAAAAAAACTAAAATAACTTTGGACACCACAACTAATACGATGTTGCACACACAGAAATAAACAACGACGTCTCAGGTATAAAACTAGACGACAAAACGATGAAGACACGTAAGAACATAGATTTATCGAAATAGAACTTCCTAAAAATATTAAAAATCATATTTTTTTAAACGTTTTACGGGAGTCCTATGTTAGTGATAACCATCACAAAATATCGTTCGGTTTGAGCTATAAAAATGCTTTTTTGGAAACACATCTTACCGCTTTTCACCCCCTTTTATGCCTAATGCCAAATGTGTCAGATTAAAAAAAATATATCAAGAAAATTGATTTTTAAATATTTTGTGAAGAAATATTCTTAGAAAACTCACTTCGGTATCTGATGATTTAATGGGTCCATTTCGTACGCATTTGGGGTCAAATCTAGGAACATAGTAAAAAAAAAAAGTTTATAGCGTACTTACGTACACGCAATCCTAAAGCAAACAACGCGTTTGATATGTCAACTGTTTTGATAGCTATTGATTATTAATCACGTGACTCAACCTTAAGAGTAAATACGTTAAAAAACTTGGAACCACAGAGGAATCACACAACGCAATTAATAACTTACCCAAATAATAAATTAATAATACAGAATTTGTAATAACTGATTTAGTTTACGAAGTTCACGTAACTACCCTTCATTTTATGTTCTAATATATTTCGCTGAATAATTTTTTTCTATCTATTTCTGCACGACACTTTTCGATTAATTTTATTTCAGTAGATACTTAGGTGTTCGTTTCCGTTAGGGCGTTCTGAGTGACATGGCCACAATTTCTGTATTTTAACAAGCCGTCAGCGAGTTAAGCTAAGCGCTGGTGAGCCCGGTCGTGCGAGATTTAATATTCGTCAATCATGAGAGACTAAGCCGCTAATACGCGGTAACCTACAAGACTTCAAGTGTCGAAGCCGACGGCGAGGTCATCCTTGTTTAATAACGGTAATACCGATGTCGTCCTTGACAGAGGCGGTGTTAGAGTCGCTCTTTAAATATTTTGCTCTCCTCACTATTATTTTATTATGCACTATATTGCCTATTATATAAGTTAGTGCACATTTCAAGACTACGCTTGAAGTGTTCGGCTCGTTTATTCAAGACATTTTTTTCTTCGCCCGTAGATTTTTTTACGGTCACAGAAGTACCACGGATCACATTTTTTAACAAAAGATTATTTTATTAATTTGTAATTTTCTTCTTTTGCTTTAAACTTAAAAATATAAGGCAACTGTCATTATTTCAGGATTTACCTGTTTGGACGTTCTCCATTGAGAAATAAATGACTGTCAAAAGAAAACTTAAAATGAGACAAAAAATCAGCAGAGTATGCTTTAGTCAACAGAATGCATGCAAACATGAAATTCCAAAAACAATTGTTTGTATGTATCGTGTTGACTAAAGCATACTCTGCTTATTTATGTTTTTGTATCATTTTAAGTTTTCTTTTGACAGTCATTTATTTCGCAGATGAGTATGTCCAAGCAACTAAATCCAGTCACGCACTCCCAATGCACAGTTCTTTCAAAGATCATGTCATTATTTCTGTTGGAAATTACGTTAGTTACCAACCTTTGATGTGTGGTTTCTCCTCTTAAAGGCGGAAAATAAAATTTTAAATATCAAACGCACGCACACTAAAACGAAAAAGAAATCTCAGCACTGAAATACAACATGACAAAATCGTGACAATTATTCTACCACCGTAAGTTACTGCCTCGTCTATGAAATCGTTTGTTTTACATAAGGCATAGTTCCAATACTTCACCATGTTTTTCAGGGTAGATTATATTGCCATATTATTGAATGTTTTATGTTGTCGAAGTAATTTTGGGCTAGTAAATGGCGCCCACACTTACGCGAGTAATGTCGCCGTCAGGAATGAAATTATGAAAGAAGCGCATTAAATATAATTGACTGTTTAATATGACTGATAATGTATAAACCCCCTTTTATATGTTAATTTGCTTCCTCAAGAATCATTTATCTATATACTTTTAATTACCTACATCAGTTTTTATTGTATACGAAGTACTGACGTAACAATAATAAAACGTGTGTAGCATGCAAGTTTAGCGGCTGCTGAGATGCAGTCATACACTGTAAAATATAGGTAAATGTGCATGACAAGTATACCTTTGTTAAGGAAATTTATTTAACTCTACATTGACACGTTACCGCAATATACAGAATAAGCCATGAAACGAAAATGATAGTTCACAAACACGTAAGAAATTATTATCTTACAACCTGTGCATAACTTCGTGGATACCTCGCAAACAAAATTGAATGGACGGCTAAAAATTCAATGGAGAGAACGCAATAAATAATTGTATAAGTAAATAAAATTGAGTTGAGATGTAAGTATATTAAAACTCTTCAATGGTGTAGTGATTGCCATACTTAGCAAACTGGTGCAGTGCAAAGTGTAGACTAATGGTTCGATTGTTAGTCCCATCGTAAAATTTTCTTATAGTGAATTAGACTCTGTGTAACACGAACGTTTACAGTGAAATAAACTATTAGCACAACTTTATCTAAATCTTTGTTTACAGTAAATATTATCTAACTGCGTGAGAAAATATCCTAACTCACAAATAAATGTTTCCATCAAGTGATTATCTACAACTGAAGTGCTTCGTGGAAAAAGGTCGTGTTATCACATTGGTAAACTTATCAGAAACAAGCAACTGATGTTAATTACCAAGGGAAAATGTCAAGGCTTGTTAAATTTTACTGATGCTTGGTCGTACAACACACATATGCAGACGACGTGGAATAAAAATTAAAATAAATATGTTTACCTTTTTTCACTCTAAAATTTTAAATGTGACACATTTCATTTTTTCAGCGAGAACTTAAATTGTTTGCTATTGTTTCCCTTTAATACTTGGTAGGCTATATGTACTACAGAGATGTGTTGCAGTTTTTCAGCTAGACACAAGTGTTATTTCCTAACATTACACGTAAGGATATGTGAACTATATTTCCCCCACACGACGTCTCCTGTATCGTTGAAAGACCAGCAATAGCATAACACTGGCAGTTGGCAGAGATGCCACTACGGCTCAGTATAGTGATCGATAACATGGATATCTGCCCTATGAACTCTGGTGAATTGCACTGCTGAAGTTTCACGAGAGGCCAGGTGGAAGAAATGAGGTTTGCTGTGCACAAGGGACGTACTCGGACTCTGGGAAAGAGCTTCCGTCCCTCTCCGCACTCTTCGTCACAAATTTTCTGAACGGCGTCTCGCATCGACGACAAGGAAACGCATTCGAAAGGGGAAACGCGAGCCTAATATACAGGGGGAAGATCAGGACTCGTGGTAAAATTTTATTCGCCGTTAAATCCTGCTGTATCTGACTACTACTCCGGGCATATTCAAGGCGTCTGGGTGGTGCTGGGGAACTCAGTGGTACCATTTTCCGTTCATGGTAGGACGGAGAGTTGGTATCTCCGTGGTTTTATAGCAAGTTGTGGGAGGGAACTCTATAGAGAAGTTCTGTATGCCTCCAGGCTGTTTGCAGACTGCGTAAGTCTGGCAAGTTATCCTTCAGCAGTTGCTAATTTAGTGCAGAAACACTAGCCAAACAATGGCGCCAAGGATAACTGAAACATTTATTAATTAGACTACGTGGAATGCAGAGTAAAATAATATTTACTCAGTGTAAGGGTGCTGTTGGCCGAGAAATAGCTGTTTCTGTTTCAGCACCCAATTAGAATATTTGTAAGTAGTTAAATTCATCTTTATCAATAAACGCCAACCCCAAAACTTTACTTAAATTCCCAAGAAGTAAACTGTTTTCGCCTGAACAACAGTTTAGTTATTTAGTGTTGCACTGATATACTCAGATCTAGTAAGGATAAAAAGCGTAATACTCGTCAAGCTATAATGAAAGCGTAGGAATATTGTATTTCACATTTTATCGTTTCCATAGTTGATTTATGCAATACAAAATTAATTACTACGCCAATTTTAAAGTGTCATCTTTAAACTATGTTTAAATTGTTTAGTGCTTGCAGTGTTGAAACCACTTCATTTTAAATAAATGTTAGTGAACTTTGATGTGAAATTTTTTTTGAGACTTGAAAACATGAAAATGAATTTGAAAAATGATTATCATCACCAAGGGATGTGTGTATATGTATTAGTATGTATGTATGTATGTATGTGTATGTATGTATGTGTATGTATATATATATACATATATAAATAAATAAATATATATATACATATACATATATAAAACTAAATACTCTACAACAAAGAAGTTTAATAACTGAAGTAAACGAATCTCAATTAAGTAGGAGGTTCGCACAGCCACAATACGACACAATTGGACCGTCCTCCGTTTCGTAGTCGGTTGGTCGCTGGTCTACGGTGCGAGAGGTCCTAGGTTCGAATCCCACCTCAGGCATGGATTTTGTCTTGTCTCTTCACCTCACTTAACCCCTCATCGGCTCTTAAGACCTCGACACTATATACGATGTACTGAAGAAATTTGTTTATACTGTCACTGAATTTGCAATGATGGAGCGGTGTGGCAAAATATATTACGAAGTCTGTAAGTACTGACCAAAACGCGGATGATGTTTGATAGAAATTCAATGAACTCATGTCGGTTTGATAAAAAAGAATGAAATCAATTAGTCGAAAGTCTACTGAGCATTAAATCAACGTGCACGAGAACAAAGAAGAGGACAATAGGCGGCACTTTTTGTGGTCGTTCGTATCTGGAAACTTCTTCTTAGAAGAGGGGCGAGGATAATGAATACCACCGTACACAGTTTTACCAACATTACTCCTGACAGCGAAAAAAATATATTTACCTGGGCGCACATTTTTAATTCACCGAAACATTTATATGACTATTCGCTTAGCAAGGTTGAAATTAGTATTATAAAAATAAAAATATCTTTTAACAGTGTTTATTTATTTGTAGACATGCGCGTATTAAATAAAGGACAATATAATTATGTTGTGATTGACATACGGAAGGTGCGGTATTTTTTGTAAGGTCAAAATAGCCCCTACATTTTTTATTTCGACGCGTGTTACCCCCTCCGTTCATGCAGCCAACTATAATTGTATTGATAAGAGTGAACTTTAAGCAAGCTTCGAAACTGGGCATTTCAAACGAGAAATGTGGTTTCGGTACAATGGAAATCCCAAAGATTTTCTCGAAAAAAAAAAAAAAAAAAAAAAAAGCATACACTTACGCAGAGTCGTAGCAAAATTTTTTTTGGGAGGGGTGAGGGAAAGAGATGTAGCCCATCTAAACTTATAAATGTTATGACATAGTAAGTTTCCCCAAAATACCAAAGGTCCGGTGTTCACGATGCAAAATTGTGCTATTGGAGATGTTTTCGTATTTAAATGTTGACTGTACAGCTGTTACAAACATTAACAATGTTTTTAAGATAAAATAAAACGTATTTACTCAATGCGTATAGAAAGTCTAGAACACTTTTTTCTATTTCCTTTCTTTTTAAGCTTTTTTGAACTACTTAAAAGGTTAAGAAGGGTGTCTGGACAACATGGAACCCCACCCAACCCCAAGCCCATGTTTGTCCCTGATTTGAGTTTTCTCATAAACTAGGGAATAGAGAGGGTGTTTTACTTACGTTTTCACGATGGAAAGGCACCGTCTATTGTTTAACTTTTTATAATCCACCGGCGTGGTATATCTTACTTTTGTCTAAGCTGTAGATCATCACATGTTTAACAGCTGTTTCTCCATGCCAAAAAAAAAAAAAAAAAAAAAAAAAAAGAACAAACTGAGGTTGAAATAATTTCAGAAAACGTCTTTTATCTACTCCTGAAAATCCACAACGTGTTTCCGGGTCACATCGTGTACGAGAGAAGGCCAGAGTGAAGATTAGGCCGGCTGCTCGACTAACGAGACATGCCTGTCGGCTACCGGCCCGAGGAATAAATGAGGTATGGTGAGAGAGTGTGGAGAAGCGATGGAATAAGAGAGGCGGGGGAAACGGGCTCACCCCAAGAAAACCCGCTTGCCAACGGCAACAGCCGGCAATATTCCCACGTTCGAAAAATTCCGGGGCTATATCCACCGGGGATCGAACCTCGACAGCTCATTTGGGCAGCAAGAAGTGTGAATAATGTTAGTACAGCAACGAATGCAGAAGTTATCGAGAGACGACTGATAAATCCACGGAGGTAGGCATAAATCTTCCTCAAGTATAAACATATGATACATGGCCGTGCATTTTAGTCTAATAAAAGCGCGCCTGTTTTACCAGTCAGTTTTCAACGAGGAACTGGCTTTTAAGGAGAGCATTAATTACTTGGTAAGTAGTCACTCTTCGTGGCACACGTTAAAACACGAGTTATAATTAGCTACATCATAGTCACATGCGAAAGCTACCTCGTCGGTTCATATGATCACACGAGGAAAGTCTGGCTCGTTAGCGCAACGATGCGGAACATACGAGTGAAACTTCACCGAAAGAAAGTATTGTTGTAGACACCATTACTTCTGTTAAATATAGACAACAGTACAGCCTGATTGTCGGTACTACCTTCATTGTTCCTACAACAATCTGTTATGTAGAAGGAGCAAAGTACATGTGTCAGCAAATACACTATAAACCAGTACCGGACAGTTTGAGCTCTTTGGCGAGAATTCTGATTGCGTTATCACGTCAAAACACCAGACAACAGCATCCGACATATAACTGATTTCAGATTACGCTGTCAACATTATTAATTCTGGAAAACATTTCTTTATGGAGAACATATTTTCGTTGCTTGGAGAAAATAAAAACAGCTGTACGATAAATACGTAATAATTAAATAAAACATGTTGATATAATAAAATACAGAAATTACACGTATAATTATATGTGTTAGTTTGACTTCATATTGCTAGGTATTTTTCACAAGCTTACTCTTAATATTTGCACAGATCTGTACGGTATTAGCCTCTTGCACGGTCTTAGAGTTACAGGTCTGGACGCTAACCTATCTAACGATGCTATTGAGTTGACCATGTTATGTCAAAGCGCCACTAGCAATTAAGTGTTGTTTTAACATTGCAATATAGGATCGTACTACCACATATCCCAGCAGTTCCGACACGTGCTTGCTCCTTTACACAATGTTAAAACAACACCAGAGTGCCAGTGGCGCCAATCAGTCATATGAGGGTCAATTTTCAACTCCAAGTGTCCAGACCTGTTCCTCTATGGCCGTGGTCTCTAGAGCACGGACATAGAGGAACAGGTCTGGACACTTGGAGTTGAAAATTGACCCCGTTATGACTTATTGGCACCACTGGCACTCTGGGGTTGTTTTAACATTGCGTAAATGGGACTACAAGGAGGAAACACGTGTCGGAGCTGCTAGGAGAACTGCTAGTACGACGCTATATTGCAATGTTATAACACTTCATTATTAGTGGCGCTTTCAGTCATAACGGGGTCAACTCCATATCATCGGTAGGTAGGCGAGTGTCCAGACCTGTACTTCTACGACCGTGCTCTAGAGCATGGTCGTAGAAGAACAGGCCTGGACACTCGCCTATCTACCAATGTATTTTGCTTGACCCCCTTGTTGTTTAGCTGTAGTTCGTCAATTTACCGAGAATGTTGTACTTTTTGGCACTGTAATTCTGGCGGTCGGACACAAACTCCGCCCACTTTTTTTCATTGTTAACATTATAAAGTAAATAAAGCTTTCAAGAGCCATGCTTTAAAACTGTGATCGAAGGAAGTTTTTCATAAATTGATAAAAAAATACTTTCTGATAAACTGTTTATCGTAGTGAGAGGGAAGTGGGCGGAGTTTAAGCTCGGCGGCCCAGATTACAGCGCCAAAAATGTATAGCATTATCGGTAACTTGGTGAACTACAGCCAAACAACAAGGAGGTCAAGTTTCCTGGCGAGTGTCCAGACCTGTTCTTCTACGACCGTACTCTAGCGTATCAAAATCCCGAAGAGCATATAAACCTAAAGGAGTTCCTCAGTCTGTACATGTCCCTGCAGACGGGGAAACTTCTCTATTCCCGAAATGTCGCATCTGTTGTCGAAGGTAGCCTGCTACTTTGGTATGTTGTGTCGTCTGTATATACAGTAATTCGTGTCTCTTTTATTTTATGCTGTCAGCGTTGTCCTCGTCCAATTTTGTCGCCATTTTTCCAACACCTAATTTTGTCGTTAATTTTGATGTTCTTTCGTATGGTATTTCTTGTACGTACAACGACTATATTCCATTCCAGAATTAATTCGTGTATAGTTACTGTTCTATATTTTATTTTTTGTCATATTTTGTGATACGACTGCATCCCTTTTTGGAATTGAGTGTTGTTGTGGTCTACAGTCTTTAAAGTCAATATAGAAAAACTACAAACCAGCAATCCTTGACAATTATATTTACCAACTTTATTAGCACAGAATGATGCAATATTTTTAAGCGTAATATGTTGCCCCGCAATTAAATGTATGAGATTTTAGCGTCAGAGATTGTTCTTAAGCAATACGTAACTTCAGAAAATATTTTGCTTAGAAAGTTAGCAAAAACTAATGTCTGCGATTTCTGTTTTACGATTCTTGCTAATTGGCTTCGAGAAACCTACAAGGCTAAACTGATGATTTTAGAGCTGAATTATATATCACGCACTCTTAAACACTTGACATAACCCCAAAGTCTCAAAGCCTATTCTACAGAGACGAGTAGAATCTTATTTACAAAACAAGGCAGTTCGTATCCTGGTGTTTTTTTTTCTCGCAAAACACGATTGATATTTGTGTAGGCAATTTTATTTTCTGAAATAAAGTGGAAAGTATAATTTGACTTCACAATAACACTGCGAAAATTGAGACACATTAATTTTGGCGATAACTGTAATAGCTGAAAATAAAGTAATGCTGTGAGAGAAACATTTAACTGTTTCGCATTTTTTGCATGGAAAATTAATGCCAGCTCTCACAACAATTAAATATAACTGAAGAATATAGCATATAAAAGAAACGAACGGCACAAACTTTGTAGCAAATTTATGAAGGTTGAAGTACTTCTTGTATGTTATGTATGTGCCTATCGTTAAAGCTGTAACTGTGATCGTTTTGACATTTATCATCTAACTTTTATGGGCAGGAACACGTCACCTTATGAGCGCTAAAGCTTCCTTACTGGTAGTAACAGGTAAATTTTGCGAACTCATGACCTACATGTTAGAATCAACCATTCTATGTATACTCAAGCCCCTACAATTATTCCACTAGATGCTACTCAGTGAAACAACAGACAATCAACGAATATACGGGGCTTGATTAAGGACACTACAATGTACTAGCATACGGGTATTGAATACGCAAAATTTTCATGTTCATACTTATTGATCCTTTTAATGACACTTTTAAATATCGGTTTCTAAGGAACTTGTACTGAGCAATTATAAGTACCTTAGTAAGATGCCCTGGAAACTCATGTAATCGTACCCAAGTGTTCATTAAATAATTTTCTGGATTTTACAAAACCAAATTCTGACACTGTAGTTCACTCAGCTACACCTCGAACTTACTTGCAACAAAATGGCTTGCTTAAATTTTATGGCAAGTTAATATTGTGTGATCATTAGGTGAAGGAAAAGGGGTTTACGGATCTTAAACATCCAGGTCTTAAGGCTTGATTTCAGTCGCCATATTGCATTTTATTATTTTATGCTTTTACAAATTTTGAGAAGAAAAATTTTAAATCTGCGACCATGCCATGACATTTATTTACCTTGTGCTAAAGTACAGACACTGCGGTTTGCTGAACGTCTATAATTTGGTCGCAATCTGTCAGACAAATTATGTTGTCTTTGAATGTTTCTTGCAATGGTACAGAATAACGAACTGCACTCTTGTGAGCATACGCCATTACAATATTATGTCATCCCAGAAATCTTGGAAAGGGAATAAAAAACCAACAAATGAAAAAATTAAATAACAAGCCTAGTTTGGCTGTAGTCAACACATCAATAAACCAAAACCACAGAACATGGAAGATCCCGTAAGGAATTAGTCAACAACAAATAAATAAAAATAAAATATAGATCCAAAATTAAAAGTCGAATCACAAAACTAAATATATGTGAAACTCAGGACATCGCAATTAAGACAGCACAGACAATACTGGGACGAAGTCGTTGATATTTTGTCTTGTGTCCATTATTGTCTTCGTCCTAGTATTGTCTGTGCTGTCTTAATTGTGGTGTCCTGAGTTCCACAAATTATTTTGTTCGTAATTCGACTTTTATTTTTGGATGTTCATCTTATTTTAGTTTTCTTTAATTGTTGTTTGACTAATTCCTTATGGGATCTCCAATGTTCTGTTATTTTGATTTATGGATGCGTTGCCTACAGCCAAACTAGACTTGTTTTCTAATTATTTCGATTTTTTCTTTTGTTTGTTTTTTCTTAGTCTCATTCTAAGATTTCTGGGACGACATAATATTGCAATGGTGTATGTCCATAAGAGTACAGTAGGAAAATTTTGAATGAAAAAAAATATTGCCACACTGACTGTTGCGTTATTATTTGTTAACAGCTAATTCAAAATGCCGGTACTGTTGAGCAAGGTAAATATAATTTGAGATATCGCAGATTTTACATTTTTCTTATCCGAATTTTAAAAAACTGATAAATAAAATGATTTCATATTATGAACGAGATCAAGCCTTGAGAGCCGATGAGGGTGAAGTGAGGTGAAGGGACAGCAGAATATCCATGCCCGAGCCAGGATTTGAACCCACGACCCCTCACGCAGTCGATCGGCGCCTAAGCGTAAGCGCTATGGAGGTTGGCCTGTAATTATATATTTATTTGTACTTGTACAATTTTAATAAGTTCAATATTATTCTTTTGGAATAGTGGGACGTATATTCACACTGCTTGCTTCGTGCACTGTTTCGTTTTCTTCCCAAAGAGACGTTGATAGTTATCAGAAGCTACATTTTTAAACTATCAATGAAATTGCCTGATTTGTTTATAAAGTGTTAAAATATCCCCGTAGAAATTTAATGAAATATTGTGAAAATACGCCATTGCCATGGTATGTCCAAAATATTGCAATAAATCATTTGCCCCCACTGCAAAAACCTTTCAGAATTACAATTCTTGTGGAGATATATTTTTATAAAAACTTAATTTACATGTTTAAAGTATTTTGCCCTACCTACGTCTTGCTTAAGTTATTTCGTTTGGTCTTCTTTTCCTTAATCGAATGGGTGTGCAGTCGAAAAGCAATTATTTCTTAGTTGAATATTTTAACGGTGCCAGCTACCAGAAAAACTGATGCGACAGTTATGTCCAACCACAAATACTCCATGTGTCCCTAATGTACGCGAAGTTATCGATACTTATATGCCATATGGAACAAATGTAGTCTAAACATTAATGTGGTAGCCAGTTTTCCTGCACGAAGTTTCATTGAAAGCTACCTGAGGACAATGGCTTTCATAAAAAGGCCGAGTTTAGCCATTTTAAAGATGAAACGTCACCACTGCTACTTTATATCAATCAGCGATATGACTTCGTATGTTTAGTTACACAAGAAAACCTAAGTTTCTAAAATATTATTCTGGAGTATGAGAATCAACTCTTTTTCCGCTCTATTTCTTATATTGTACCATAAGTGGACTTCAGTGAAAATACTTAAACATGTATATTAAATCATATTTGACGATAACATATATTTCAAAATTCAACAACGAATTACACAAACATGTTTTAATGAGGAAAATACTCGGTGAGTGGTTTCAAACAGCCAATAACAGGCAACAGTTCGGCTGTCAGTATCAGTCTTCATCATTTCAGTACTTTTATGGTAGTTGGATGTTTTCTGCAAAAAAAAAAAAAAAAAGAAATTTTTATTCCATTAAACAAAGCAACAAAGAAAACTATTTACTACTGATGATTTTATCATGCTCAAGGAAAATAGACATGAATGTATTTTACATAATTTTTTAAGATTTTAAAATAAATTAAATGACCATAAACGTGACAGATGACAGGTTATTTATAAAATATAATTGGCGTGATCTTGTTCTGACAAACTAATTAGTTTACGCATATCTTGTATCAAAATACCAGGTCTGAAAATCCCAAGGAATTATTTTACCTTCCAACCGAATTCGCTAGAAATATCTGCTAGGTTCATAAAATATGTCGACTGTGAAATTTCTAATTTATAACACATATTTAATAATGAAAAAATTCTAGATGAAGCAATTTGTTATTATCTCGCCTGCAAACTTTATCCTCTTGCGTATGAATTCAACTGATTTACAAGTATTTTAACAAAATTAAAATTTCAGGTTATTATTTTGAACCAAAATTAAGTTTATGCTGTTATTCATAAACTAGTTTAGGCATTTTTAATGGTTAACTGGTAGTTACAATTGATAAGGTACAATAATAACATATAGTGTCACCTTGGTTTTTGGTTAGACAATGGTGACCTTAAATAAGAAAAAAAAATTACTTAGGTCTGGAAACACAATTAGCCAATAGTTACTTCTTGTCATTTCACTTAATTATTTAAAACCAAAATTGTAATTTATTTCAGTTCCAAGGGAAACCAGATTTATATAGCCACTTACCAGACAACTTGTCAATGATGGTGATGGTGTCCATGACCCTTTGACGATCCTTTAGAGTAGTGGTGTATGTACTTGACTACGGGCACTTTGACTGGCACAGGCTTCTCCACGTGGTAGGGCACGTGTTTGGTCACGTACACTGGCACATGCTTGATAACTGGGTACGGCACGTGCTTCTCAACCTACCGCACGATAACGAAATAGTCATTAGTTACACCATGAAAAACTTATCTCGTGTATTGTTAAATATTGCTTGGGTGAAAATATGTTATAATTATGACTTATACTCCTAATCAAGCGAAGTCAAATTCAACTTCCCTCCATAAAAACAAGACTATCATTGTCAAAATAGTGTTTAATTGATGTTAATTAATGACTTTTCGGAATTATTGTCTTCATACCAGTAAAGATGTAAAACATTTTCAATTAAATGAACTACATGACAGGTATCATCTGAAAAATAAATTAATTTTATTTACCACCAGCCTACTCTTCAAGTGCCTAACTACGCCAAAGAAAGCAAAATGACGAGAGCATGGACCACCTTAAACGATAAAATGTTTAAGATGTTTGAGGAACCGTCCCAGCAGTTTTATCTATTTCTGCGGCATTGTCTTCCGAGTCAATGAAAAGGCCCTACATGTGTCCTTATAAAATGGAAAACATAATTGTCCGATGTTGGTGACGTGCTATGAATCCAGCTTGGTGTCTCCCATTAAATCCCAAAACTGTTGTGAAAATAATTACTCTTATTATTACTCTGAGAAATGTACCACTGTGGTAAAATATATTTCTCTGTTAGCAAACACTAGACATATTATACCAATTCTGGCAACCTTTACTTTAAAATCTTTAAGTAGATTGTCTTCATGATGCGATCAGGCATCAAGTACTACAAATCAACAGCTATACGCACATAAAATTAGTTGATAACTTGTGTCCACACATGCAGAATATGGAAATTATATATTCTAACAAAACCATGTATATTGAGTTGAAACTGCTTGTAAGCATACATAACTCAACAGTCCTTCCGCACACTTGGTGTACAAATCAGCATAAAATGCGGGAAAAATTCGTCTGTTTCATAACTTGCTGAAGAAACGACAGCATGAATTACCTAAATCTAGCATAGATAATTCACAGGTTGAACTTCAGTTGTTTAGCGATAGGAACGCTGTAACTGCTGTCGCAATAACAGTTCGTACGCTAACGGTGGGATATTAAATAATGCTTGGCATCTCAGCTAAGGTCAGGAGTATGAGTAGTTCAACTCCAAACTGCGACATTTCGGTTTTATTAGTATTTCCTGTTCTGTCACAAATGCCAGTAAAAACGATAAATATTATGTGCTTTACCAAATTTACTAAGGTAGTGATGTGCACACTTTGCAACAAGTTGTTATGATTCATTTACTACCTCGTACAACATATGCATGTGAGCACACTTGAATAATCATGAAATTATTCACATAATATGCAATAGTATGTGAAGCTATATAGTGTTTGCTAAAGAGGGGACATATTAGGGTGTTTCTTGACCTGTAGAATAGCCTCCAAGCATATAAGTAGGGCCCGGTAGTTATTGCAAAAAGATATTTGCAGCACTTTGTTTCAGTGCCTTACGTGCGCACCTGCAGCTCGGCTTTGTGGTCAGTGATTGGATGCCTTAACACCCAGCCTGTGGAGGTTAAACCCACAAATCACAGACGTGATGTTGTGGCAGCTATCCGTGTCACAAAATAAGTAGTAATACAGACGTGAAATGACGTGGCAGGTCGTTTGATATTGGCAAACTTCGCCGCTTATTGGCCCCGTGTATGTTTGGTTCCTGTATGTTACTACAGGTTTCCTATTGGCCTGGGTGCCGTCTAGCAGGACAGCCGCCTTGTGCTGATTGGCGGTAGAAGTTTCCGCCATGTTGCTGGCCAGGGAAGCCATTTTGCTGGCGTGTGTAACTGAGTTCGCCTTCCTAACGGCTATTTCACCTCTGTATTCCTAAATTTGCTGTGTCCGTGTACTGACTGGCACAGTAAAATGAATAACGACTCTGCACAAAAATACTCTGTCCATAGCAATGATGTTGAGCTGCAGGTTTGCACGTATGACACTGAACCAAAGAGGGGCAAAAATCTTTTCGCGAAAACTACCGGGCTCTAGTCATAGGTTGTACACAAACTTAAACTCGAATTTGTCATGTCTCTAGTCATTACTATATTGACAAATGCCTCACCTGCCTAACATCTTCAGTCAGTCGCTTATAGCGTAACCCAGGTGTGCACTGCACTCTCTTACGCCAACACCTGGTATGAGACTGGCACGTAGTAGAGAATATTTCCCTTGTTCTCAGCTCTGATTATTGAATTATTTTCCCAGTGTTTTCCAAATATCCTTCATGCGAATGCTAGAGTGATTTCCTTAATGTAAGACCTAAAAGATTCCCTTTCCCTATTCCTCGTGTGCCTCTACCGATGACAGTTAACACTCGATAAAAATAGAGCCAATGCAAAAAAAAATCCCAAACTAGAGCGATTACATGAGTTTGTGTTCTACGAAGGAAGCAATAAGCCAGTAGACTCTGGGTTAGTAAGATTCATTAAAGACGAGATAACTCACGTGATAAGGAACATGTTTCTCGACCGGCACCTCGACTGTCTGAACCACGGGTACTTCTATCTTCTCAGGTACCTTGACGTGCACAGGGTAGGGCTTGGGTATTGCCACCAGCACGGGTTGTGGTACCTCGACGGGGTAGGGCTGAGGGTAGGGCACTTGTATAACCTTGACCTCTGGTTCGGCGTGGCCCAAGTACTCGTCGTGCTGCTGGGACGCGCCGTAGTCGTCGTGCTGGTCTGTCTTCTCGGCGTACTGTGTCGAGGTTCCTGCTGCTACCACCGCCACCAGGCACATCAGCACCTGCACAGCCCGCCTTGGTAAGACACCGACACAACATCCTTCACACTAGAACGGAATGAATCAGGAGTGTTTCAATCATGGAACAGTTTCGATAGATGAAGTCACTGAAAACCACCGGTAATCAGTGAGTATTTACTAATACGCTTTTTTTTTTTTTTTTTTTTTTTTGGAAACTACACACTCTGAATCGAAACCAGTAACAAACCACTGTGGATTCCCACTGGTTCACTACGGGGCTGGTTCAATAAATTAGATCAGTGGAATACAGCAGATAATCAGTAGGGACCCGCAAATTTCGCGTTATTATCTGCTAGCAGACTCGACTCCAAGGTACTATATTCTCACCCACCTTCTTCTGTTGGCAGAAAGTTTGGCAAGATACGTGAAGTGAATAAAAATGAGGGGATGAAGTTTTAAAACTACAAGAAATACATATTTGATATATAAAAAAAAATGAAATTCTTATGGCTATACTGAACTGTTTTATTCTCAGAAAAATTATTTGACGTGCTAGGACGAGTACTCGTTTTTATATAATTATTTGGAACGAAATAACTTTAAAAATTTGCTTTAATAGAATTGAATATACCGTACGGAGCTGGGAAACTACTATAAATCAAATGCAATATTTAAAATTGTTTAATTACTTCCATAAGTCGATTTTTCTTTGAGCAATTGTACCTAACACGCATATTTGCGCAACATAGCATGGTTTACGGTAGATACAGTTTTACCTTTTTTATGTACCGTCTTTCTTAGAAAAAATAGTGATGAAATTTGTTAGAAAACTATTTTAGCATCTACATAGAGTGTCTACGAGTCTTCTGTTAGTATGTTAAGCAGTGCCATGCCCATCGAAATTTAATCATTGAATTTAATAAATATTCGGTAGTAATTTTGGTTCTAAAACTTTCAAATGAAGTGCTGTTGTGCGTTCCGAAAAAAGCAAAGGCTCTCTAAAAAAATTAATAGTTTTGGCCACAGGTAATCCTAACTTAAAACGCGCATTGCAAATGTAGGCTAATTTCATTATATAATTGGTAAACCGTACATATTCAGTGCCTTGTGTATGATAATATTGTATTTGTCATTTTATTTTTGTGTGTGGTTATCTTGTTTTTGTCATATTACTTTTAAACAACGAGATAAAGAGAGCTCCTTGTACGGTACAAATAACTAAGGGCTCTCCGATGCGCGATGTTAAAAGTGCCAAGTAGCTACAGGTGAAGGAAACACATAGTTAAATACTATACTTAACTAAAGGAGATACGATGTTGTCCTCTTATATTATTATGACTTTAAGAAAATATATAAATTCGTTAAAAATTTATTGCAAATATTTTTTAGCAAATTCAGTACTATGTTAAATTTTTAACTGAACTATTTAATTCAAGTAGTTGTAAATTCACAATTTTCATTTCTGTGAAACGTTTCTCAAGCTGTATAAATTTCACAAATCATAATATTTTTAATTCACCACGAGAGTCATATTTGATTATAGTGGTTATATATAGGCCTAATATTTACGAAATCCTAGACAAAACGCAACGTGAATATTCAATGACATTCATTACAGTGTACTGTTAACGTCAGAAACTGTTTTGAGTTGCAGTTAAACATATTATATGTTCACAAAAATTACAGTTTATGGGACTTTTGATGTACTTTAGAATCCTCAGTTTTTGTTTCGAATTGCAATTAAAAGAATTTTAACTATAGATAAAATTAATGAAATTTTCCTTAGAAAGGTACAGTACATTTTTTGTTTGAAATCATACAGGAAAAGAAACTTTATACGTATGCTCTGTATACAGGAATGTAAATGAATTTATCACGGATTTGTAAGGTAAGTGATAATTTACAATAAGTTCGAGTGCAAAATCAAACATAACCAAAGTTCTCTACATAAGCGACAGGTTGAATTAGACTCCTTGCTGATAACAGCGAAACTAGTGGCGGACATGGTGCCTCATCGTCATCAGTCAACCACTACAGTAGAGTGAATGTTAGCTGAGTATACTTACTGCTATCCTCATGTTGCTGGGCTTGGGTGATGCGCTGGTCCAGAGGATGAGTGATGCTGAAGACAAGCGCCGAGCTGCTCATATACCTCCTGGCGATGAAGATGGCCCCGGCTTTCACTTTCCCGCCAAGTCTTCTGAGGATGGTCAACAACCCGCCAGCCTGTCACCCCTCCCTTCACCCTCATATTCTCCTGGGCACGCGCCACGGAGCATACTTGCCTGTGTTATCTCTGTGACGTCATGCGGAGCATACCCACAGACACAGGAGAGATCTCTACCGGCAGCACTAGGCAAGCTGCTACTTAGAAAGTTACCAGACCCGTACGCCGTCGGTGAAATGCGTGTTCGTGAAAGCAGCTCTCGGCTCAGGGAGTCGCAGAAACCCGTTCACTTCTCACACGCCCGAGGAAATTCGTCGAGCTTCTTTGTTCCTGTGTTTTGCGGAAGCAAGATATAGTCTATCGCACGAACTAGAGCACCTATTCTGTGGTTCATAGTAAATCACAATTTGGTTCCAAGAGTATTATCCTATCTGCTGTTAACATCGTTTCTCCTTCATTCGCTCATCGAGTGAGCCGTACATTTATTGTTTCGCTTATCGTTACCTTAATAGTAGAGCCTCGTAACTCCACTTCGCATCCGTTCAGAAAAAAAAGGAGAGAAAAACTATTTTATTTCCCTCACACTGAGAAAAAAACATAATTTTGTACAAAATTATTATAAATGAAATTTTTATACTTACTTTTAACAATAGTTCTCTGTAAATACCTTATTATGATGGTTTAAAGGGGCTCGAATGTCCAATCTTATAAATATGGAGTTATGAGCTTTTGCTATTAAGGTAACTTTATAATATATTCTTAAGTACCCCTCACTTTCGTGAAAAGATTTTCGCACTCGTCGGTTGCAGTGAGTCACGTGCACATCTTCAACTCTACTTCCCAGCCAGTCGTTGGAGGTATTTAACTCTGAGCTTCTTAGGGATCTACCCACTAATGACAGATGATTAGCGTCTCAGCAACCTTGTTCTGATTGGCACAGTCAAAGAAGTGAAGCCCCTACACAATGACACGCTGCCAATGGCTACAGCTGTGCACATAAGGCATTGGAGCTAAATGTTGCAAAAACATTTCATGACAATTATTAGATTTAAAAAAATGCAATTGTTCTCGGAATAGGCAATATCTGCGAGGGAACTGCAAGGTCCGGGTTTTCATCCTTCTTCACGCGAATGTTTTTCTTTCTTATCCTCGCCCAACGTTTCCACGTCACCTGGTTAATATGGCATCCTGGGTGGAAGTATTTTGCGCGTTTAAGTCCAAGAATTTTGGCGAGCCAAGGTCGACATGATACAGGTACCACACCTCACCCTTGCCTCTAAGCGCTAGTCACTGAACTAGCAAGCAGTCTTCTCGCTGACAACTCGTCTCTATGAGACATTCTGAGGTGACCTTAGCATTACACAATTTAATATTTGAGATAAAGGATTCTTGAAATCGCCTGTTATTTTTAAAATTTACTCTTAACCAATACTTTCATGCCTAAAGAGGACCGCAAAATTACAAATTTTTGACAGCGAGAAAATGAACTTTTTCGATTAGTGAAGGACTTTAGAAATTTATAATCTCGTTAATTATTCATTGAATGCTATTCACAAACAGATATCACTCAAATATATACAGTGGGTAGTTTTCTAATAAACTTGTTTCGGCCGAAGCTCTACACACCTCGTGTCTGTCTGAGCAGGCGGCCAAATAAGGTGTCTACCTGAATAGACATTGCCTATAACACATACATACATATATACATACATACATACATACATACATACATACATACATACACACATACATACACACATACATACACGGACAAAAAAACAGTTTTAGAAAGGAATATGGTTGTATTAAAAAAGAAGACACAAATTCCAAAGA
Organism: Medauroidea extradentata; assembly: GCA_003012365.1. Taxonomy (NCBI): domain Eukaryota; kingdom Metazoa; phylum Arthropoda; class Insecta; order Phasmatodea; family Phasmatidae; genus Medauroidea; species Medauroidea extradentata. Next base: position 29,291 of record PNEQ01114246.1, read on the forward strand.
AAAAAACGCTACGTAATTCCGCAAGCAATGTAAGCCTAGTCGACTTTCTAGATACAACGTAATTCATAAAAACTATTTCGTTTTTAACACTCCCGAACGCATGACATTAAAACTCTCGAACAGGTCAAAGTACAAGCTGGTTACGAAATATTTTCACGAAAAAAAATTTATTGGTGTTTTTAATAAGGCAGGAAACTGCTGAATTTCTTAATGCTGTTTTCAGTTCTTTGTGTTGTTGGCGAGTATAAAAGTAACGCAGGTGTACGTATTTTTCTTTCAAGAATGTTATAATGAATCATACTTATTAGGCGTTGTAAAACTATGATAAGAGTATTGGACCTAGTTAAGTAAACGAAAACATTAACATATTTGACAAGTTTTAAATGCCTGCGAATTTATAACTATATAATTCCAAATTATTATATTTACTGTTATGGAATAAATATTTTCATGTTGGTCCACACTCAAATTGCTTACGGGGACACGGTGGTCGAATGATCAGACAATTCGCCTGCCACCAAAGCGATCCGAGTTCGAATATCGGCGGGGTCGGTCCCCAGATTTTCGTACGTGGCAACCGTGCCGGACGGTGCAATTTGGTCGGCGCGTTTTTTCAGGGATCTCCCGTTTCCCCCGCCCTTTAATTCTGGCGCTGTTCCATATTCACTTCACGTCATCCATCACCAGCGCTGAAGAACTCAATGTTAAACGCCGACCAAAATCTCTCACTCACTCAAATTACTTACGTAAAACAGAATTCAGTACTTTCTAGAGCATTTCCTTCAGTGGTTAAATCGAATTCGTGCCTTACTTCTCTCATGCGGAGAAAAATATTCCGTTCATCAAATGGCAGTGTTGTCCCTGACGCTAGTTATCAACGTGTTTATTCCATTATCCTTCCACTCGCAGTACGTAGGATGCTGCAGCTAAGCTCCTTCAAGGACGGCGCGTGCTGTGAATACTTATATCGCGAATATTCCTCCTCCACCAACATCACAACTCCTCGCTCATTCTTCGATAACTGCGACATTACATCCTTCAGTCTAGTAGTCGTCTTCCCTGGGACAGTTCACGTTACGAGTTTTACAAGACAGAACGTCATCGTAACCGTGAGTGTCTATTTCGTCATGTTTCATGAACGTCCTAAATTCATAAATTACTGGAATTCGATATATTTTCACTAACATGATATAATATTACCACAGTGCATAAACTAACGCTGATTTTTTTATTCGCGGGAATTTGAGAGTCATTACAGAAGAACAAAAAATTTATAGTAAAATTTAAAAAATATATATTATTTTTATGAATAAATATCGTATGAGGTACCCGAGGCCAAGGGTATCACACATTGAACTGTATATTTACGAACGTCTGGGCACCCTTGCTTGCCTCATGATAGAAAAATCAAAGTTAAAAGTATGGCACAGGGAAAATTTCTGTCGCTTGAGCGCTGGTATCGCTAATGGATGCAAACTGACCAAGCACAGAGCTTTCGCGAATTTTAAGTTACATCAAGTTGGTAGTTTAAAACGCAAAATGAGTTTATTTCTACTTTAAAATTATGTCAAAAGACTTCTGTAATTTCCAAGCCTATTTAAATTTAATTTTACTGCAGTTCCGTATGTTTCAGGTCCCTTAGCAATAGCAGCTAATCTAGCGGCAGAGATTTTCCCTGTCCCAAACTCTCCCATAAGAAAACACATCAATTTCTTTCTAATGTGTAGTAGAATTAATCTTACCCGGAGGATAACATGGTTGAGACGCCACAACGAGAGGACATGGGGAAACGGGAGACCCCTGAGAAAACAGTTTCTTTCATTTTGTCAGCATATATTTTGCCAGTGTGACGGATCCGTTCAGAGTAATCTCTTGCGATGTAATCAGAGTCACAAAATTACGGCCTCATATGAGATGCGCATAGCACTAACCACATGTTCGCTCAAAAAGGTGGCAAAAAGTGTGTTACAATATTGTTAATTTTTAATTTTTCGATATTAAGAGGCCTTCAAAATGGTTCAAAATAAAAAATAACGTGGCACCCTCAGGAAGGCATAATGGATCAATAGGAGATATTAGTGAAATCTATTTCTCTAATCTGCAGAACCGTTCTTCTCGTATGTGTTCTTACATTCACCTACCGCGAATAGTAAACGGGTCAAGAAATATTTACCTCAATTACCGCAATCATTCAATCATTCTTCTGATGACACTTTATGTGACATAAAAAAAACTTACACAATTCGGTACCGAAATTTTAGCTTCAGAATTAGATTAACCGTAATACTCTCAAAATACTCGGACTAAATCTAAATATTACTTTACACCGTATACTGTACGGCTGCCTTCAAAATCACACATTGCATTTTAGTGGTTGTACAACTATCAGTCTTCCCAACATTTTTATTTTCTTTTTGTCATTCTCCCTCTACCTAGCGAGGTGGCTCAATGATAACACATTCGATTCATTCGGAAAGACCTGGGTTTGATTCCCGGCTCCGGCCATCCTGTAAGTTATGACAGATGGTTTCTCAACAAAGACCATGGCCGATTCCTCTCCAACTTGCTATCTCTGAGTCAAGTTGTGTGTGTCTGTCTGTAATGACCTCGTTGCTGATGATACTCCTCATCCTCCTTGGTTTGTTACAATATGCGCGGTACACCGCGTATGCATGTATTGCTGCTACCGAAACGTGGGTTTGCAGGGATAAATTAAAATGGTTGATGTTTTGTGTAACCGCAAAGCATAATATTTGTGTTCAAATGACTGCGCTAAGAATTCCACAAAATAAAAATGTAAAAATATATTATTTTAGAATAAAATTTTTGTCGTTTTAAAAAATAAAATCGAATAAAATCTAGTTGCTGAAGGAACACTTCGTAAACTGCAGACGATGTTTTCTGTATAACAACGTTCCCAGTATTTGTTTAGGACACAATATGCGTTGTGAACATCTGAGATAGAAAGTTATTATTATTAATGCTACACTTACTGGCAGTGTGTCTTTACTAAAAGTAAGGTAACTTTGTTTCCGTCTGGTGTACGAGGAAAGTGACGAATCTCTGTCTGAACAACACATTTATCACCAAACATCACAGGGAAACGTATCGGACTTGGAATGAGAAATAATTCTTAGCATTCTTTATTTAACGTAATCATTGATAGAACTACGCTTTGTTACGGACGTCGTAAGACTTTTAACATTGCCCACCGAGTATCCGTTTTAGAGAGTAAAGGGATAATGAATTCGTAGGACTGATAAACCATTAAGTTGTCATGAAATGTAATTCTTATTTCAGGTTTGTCTGAGTACGATGAGGAGCTATTCTATTGTAATTGCTAATAAACAAGCACAATGCCTTGCACTACGATGCGGAACCCTGTTAAGTTATAGGCGAATTAATTACTGTACAGAGGAATACCCTTAGCGGACAACTCGCAGTATTGCTGATGTTTATTACAGACGAGTAATTAAACCCGTGCGCTTGCCACGCAACTTGACATCATCGAATGAAACTAAATGTGTGCACTGGGAACTATGAACAACATCGTAGTAAATGTGAACGTGAATTAGCATGGTTAGCACATACAAGGGTTCTCTTGTTTACAAAAATTATCAATCAACTTTCGTTAAATATTTCAGTTTAAAATAATTGTAGCATTACAGTTATTAAAAAAAATTGTTAGCATATACCATGTTCAATTGTAGCTGGATACTTTCATCTGGTTATAACAAAAGGCAATCAGCGTTCATCAAGTAGTTATTCGTTAATTTTGTATTGACTACAAACAAGAGTATCGCCTTTAATCGCTTACTGACCAGTAAACATTCATTGTGAGCAAGAACTGTAGGATGAATATAATAGGTCAAGTTACGTCATTGATAGTTCCACAGTTACTTATAAAGAAACATGACTACAGGAAACTTGACTGTAAATTAAAGAAAATGAAAATATATAAATTATGTAAAAAGTATTTGTAACTAACAATATAATATTTACGTAAGTTTAAATGAAGTACCGTCGTATTGTAGAAAAGTTAGTTACTCAGGGTACCTAAAAACCTAAATATTTTGTACAGAATATAAAAACAATACGTTTTTCAGAAATAAAACTTCTATACAGAATTTACTTAGCATGTAAGACGAAACAGTACAATATTATACCGGATGGCTGGACGTAAGGTGCAGTTAATTTTTTCATCAAATATACATATAATTGCTGCTTTACTGGTAAGGGCATGTTTACCCAAACCTTTTTAAACTATTATTTTTTACTTTCGTAAACAAATGGATTTTATTCTCATTTATACAAGTCAATTACAGTCTAACGATATATTTTTACTTCAGGTCGAAAATATTGTGGGAAGAAATTAACACCCATACATTCATTTTCTCTTACTCCTGAGAGCTCACCTCCACTTTAATTAGCCTACACACCTTGTAATGTATACTCACTCTCTAGATATTATCAAAACCTGAAGAGCAGACAATTTCCCATAAACTGGTTTTATTCAAAATTTTAATGCACAATCTCACATTTTAAAAGGTTGTCATTAAAACGAAAAGCGACTGTAAGCGCACATAAAAAATTATATTTCAGTCAACTTCTTACTTTGCCGAAAATTTCAACATGCCGATAAACGTAATCTAATCATTATTTAATCCCAACATTAGTTTGTACCATGAACTACGATGCATCATAGTTAAAATTATTCCTTATGTTTAAAATTATCTACTAAAGTGCAACACCGAAAAAAGTCTTAATGTTGATTTTTCGCAATAAAAACAAGTACTTGAAAAAAAAAAATTACGGGATAACAGTTTTAACCACACAAATTTCGTGACACTTATTCGCACCCATAAAAAAATTTGTTACCAAGAATTGTCTAAAAATTATTAAGTATTAAGAAGCTGTTTTAAGATTAACGTGGGACTCCGCTCTGAATGATGAGATGATGAAAACAAATGTTTCAAATTAGCACGCAGTCCGACAAAATTGCTATACACTAGTACGCGGTCTTACTAGTAAAACACGTAATGGCTTGTACTGCTAGAGCTAGTTTTGACAATTGATTGTTTCACTTCCGTATCATATACCTGGATTATAGCTTCAAATGGACATGTCTTAAGCAGACGTAGGTTAAAAATAGTTTTTAGTACAGAAATGTAACTATATTCACGACTTTTTTAACAGAATAATTTCATTAAGAATTGAAAACATGAAAATATTTGACAAACTATAGTTATCCTTCTTAGTAAAAACAACGTTTAAAGCGAACCCCGGCATGAATAAACAATCTGATAAAAATTGAGAAACTAGTTATTTTATGGGTAAAGAGTGAAGATCTGCAGTTTTTAAGAGGCAATCTTGTAAGGTTATAGGCATGGCGACGGAAATTCCTAAGTGCTGTGGAGTCGATATGCGTGCAGAGGCGAGGGTGGAGAGGTTTTATCGGTTTCCCGCGGGGATGAAAACTGAAATTTTACGCCGACGTGGATGGTTGACGCCCAGCCGGGGTGGGCGATGGCACGTGGATGATATAAAAATAATAGAAGCTTCAAAAACATGTGGAAAGTAAAAAGGGCCATTGGTAGAGGGTCATATGTTTGTACATTAGCCACAGCTTATGTCTGAGTCCCCAGGCAGCTTACTTCAAACAAGTAACTTCAAGGACTGTTTACTGGACACTAAAGTGCGAATAGAAACTCCTCCCACTTGTCTAGGGTTTAAAGGTTTTATTTAGGTTGGTTTACAGCCTCATGTTGTGCAACTTTCAAACAAATTAGACCCAGCGGGGATGTACATTATGCTACCTTGCTTGTACCATTATTGACGTTCTGCAGCTTCACTACGCATAAATGATAGTTATGCACCGCCTGTAATAATAGACAGAACAAAATAAATATCGGTACACTCTACTCAAACGTTCTTTTAATAGTCAACGTAACGTAATATTTATGATTGCAAGCTGCTGTAATCACTCGAACTACCCTAAGTCTGGAATCAAACTTTTATAAATATTTAATTATGTAATTTTGAACGATGTACGTGTCCACTTCAACATAAACGTAAGTTTGGAAATTCCTTGGTAATTAGTTTTTCCTTCAATATAGCCTATGTATTGAAGAATATTACCTGCTCACATAAAAAAGGATTCCATACATAGAAAATGTTCTTACTAAGACCGGTGAACGTACGTGCTAGAAAAATAAGTAAATAAAAATAAAATAATATAGTGCAATTATTTTAAAATTTTATGAACAGGTGGTGTACGGTGTATATTATAGACTTTGAGAGCTTTATTTCGTACGGGAAACCAAGTTCGAAGTGCTAATTATCAATAATAAACATTAACGATATTAAAAGAAAAAATCAGTTCATCAATTTATAAGCACATAAAGTTGATATTTAGCACGTCACACAGTTAAACACTGTGTTTGAGGTGATATGTTCTGCCTCAATTTACACGGCAATAACAATTATCCATGTGAAAAATGTACATGTCATCAAAGAGTTCCTATAAACTGGTAATTTTTTCCCGTTATGTGAATATGCGTGAATATTCTCATAATATGTACCAAAAAACACGGCTTTCAAATTATAACCTGCAAGTATTATTATAAATTCCGTTGTTCTGGTAACGTTGTGACAATAATCACGTGTGATTGTCAAGATATATATCCTACTTCAATGTGTTCTTTACAAACGAAAATATGTTCCGAATGTTTCTTCTATGGAACAGATTGTTTACTTCTACAAGTTAGCTCAGGAAAAAATATAAATAGCCCCGAAGCCGATACTTGATAGTTGTCCCTGTTATATGAGAGTATTGGTACCTACAGCACATTTTTACAGCACTTCTAGCAACTTCAACGGCTTTACATACTAATATATATATCGCGATTTTCTGTCGTTACACACATTAGAACATTTGAAGACGTGGAGTTTGAAATTAAAAAAAAAAAAAAAAATCACCCAAGTTGGACAGTAAAGCAACGATAACAAAAGTGTGAGGCGGTGTTACATACCGTCATGTTTTACTCCGATTTATAATATTTCAATTTGGTACGCTGTTCCTTAAGTATGATTTGCGACAAAAATATTTTTATCTTCAGCTGCAGGTTAACATAACTCACTCGTACATATTTCCGGTTTAAGAGCATTCGAGTAGTTACTATTAAACTAGTCTACGCACAGTGAGTGAGTGGGTGATTTTAGACACCACTTAACATAGAGGTTTTCAGCGCTGGTGAGGGGTGACATGAGGTGGGTTAGCAGCAGCGCCGGAATGAAGGGGCGGGGGAATCAGGAGATCCCCGAGAAAACCCGCCGACCAACGGCATCGTCAGCCACGATTTCCCCATGCCGAGAATCGAACCCGGATCGCCTTCGTGGGAGGCGAATGGTCTTACCATTTTTTTATTTTATTTGTTTATTGATGTTTTACTTCTTGTGATACAAACATATTATGTACTTAGAAAGGGAAATTAAACACAAGACAATATAATAACAATAATTATGACAAGTCAGGTATTCTGAAGTAGTTTTTTTATTCAGTCTCAATGCGGTTTTATCTAACAGGATGGAAAGAAACACATGGCTCGGACAGCGCAAGGCGTTCATCCGGCCCCTCGGGGAAGGGAATGTCGCCCCACACTAAAGGTGTCTTCACATTAACCAATCACTATATTCATCTCTTCACTGTGCTGGCCAGAAGAAGTACAGATGCCGATCGTACCATTTTCTTAGTGTTCCACGACGCGCCATGTTCCACCTAGCTTCCCTAACAATGCCGATGAAATATACAAGTCCCACGGGATATGCATTTAGTAGCAACAAGTGAATGGCGTGAAGTAATATCCAGTGTGCGGCACGCCTTCGCACAGAGGGAAACAGGTAAAAGCACCATTCGGCAACCACGGCCCCTAGAAGTACAGTACTTATACTCTATTCAACGTAAGGCTTGCTGCCATGTTAACTGTTTGATAGTTAAATATGAGTTCACTTATCGTATTTTTAAGTTTATAGGTAGTTTTTTGTCACGCTGTCATTTTTAACGTGTAAAATAAAACAATTAAAAAATATTTATGAGGGCACAATAATCAACGCGTAATTTTCTTGTAACTAGTTCCTAGCTTATGCCATTGACCATTCTTTTAATTATTAAGCTATAGCAAGTCTAATGTGACGAGCAGAAATATAAATTCTCGGTACTCTTCCTACCAGCTATCTTTCGTATAAATATCACCTTACCTTTAGCGGTGCCCCTTCTTCAACTCATCGACCCTACAAAATTGTTGGCTTAAGGGTGTCTAGTGCGTTGGTTATCAACATTTTGTGTTTTTACGAGATTCCATAAGTTTTGAAGACTTTTTGTGAGTACAGTTTGCTCTCACGAAAAAAAAAAAAATTAACTGGCTTACTTTTCTCATAATGGCGCGTCGAATTTAAAATATGCATATTACGCTGCCATGCAAATAGTGTGAACCAGTCGACATACTTAAACGAAAAAAAAATCACAGTGAAATAACATGCCAACGGCTACGAAACCAAATGTTACAAAAACTCACAGCGAACAACTTTATTTTTTTTAATATTGCATTTCCAACTGTTTCCTGTACTTTTGCATTTTTTTTTTTTTTTTTTTTTACAGATTTAAAATATTACGTTGTGAGTTAACAAACGTTTGGTTACGTGGCCCATGTCAATTTATTTCTCTGGGAATTATTTAATTTAAGTCAATTGGTTTTCACTATTTGTATGACAACATAACTTGCAAATTTTATCTTTGACGCACCATTATGAGTAAAATAAACGAGCTATGTTTTGTAAGAGAAAACTTTACTCGCAAGTACCGTCTACAAAACTAATACTATTTCATGAAAATCTATAATTATAATTGTATACCACTTCAGCAACCGCAAGACACAGTAGGGTAACCAGACGTCCTGCTTTTCATAAGACAGCTCTTAATGTGATTGTTGCCCGGCACAATATGATATTGAATTACAAAGTCACTTTTCTTTTATTTCTTGTGTTTGTGATGTATTTAACTATAGGCCCTACCATAAATTTGATTAAAAAAAAAAAAAAACAAGTAATAACCGCAATGTAACATTGAAATTTATCAGAATCAGTGCCATCAGCCGTTTGCTATGTCAGAGCATAGGAACGCCCTGCGGAGTATACAATTTATTCCAGTCGCCACCGTTTATTCGCTTACAAATTTACTAAAACAGTTGTTTGTGTTAGTACGTTACTTTTTTCATCATTTCAGAACGTAGCAGAGTTTTAAGAATGTGTAATGAAGAGGAACATTACCTATTGTCTCTACCATCGTACTAGCAGCACTATAGTTGGCATCATTTTATTATTACTTTATTTTCGCATGAGACCTGTATTATATGCTCAAATATTTGCTCGCAACACATCAACACCACCTGCAGTTTCTCTGAATTAGTTTAGTATACAAAATTTAATGAACGAAATACGTTACCATTAATAGATTAATTACTTGTCCAGAAACTTGCCTACACATTGGAGAAAAAATGTGTGAATCGCTTGAGTAATTTTATTTTTTTTATTTGGGTATAAATGCATCTTTTTATAAACTTAAAAAAAATTGCTGGTCAAGACGAATAAAGGTGGTATTCTGACACGCCATGCCTTCCGATGTCAAATAAAAAAATTTCCCTTGTAAATGTAGGGAAACAGAAAAAAACATGCGTTTGGAACAACTTATGTATTAATACTCTAACTGTACATTAAATAGTGTATTGTTAACGTCACGAGTTTAGTTCATTCAACGATAGACATTCGTTGGAAAAAATTTCGGTTACGAAGACAGCGATTCATTAACTTTATTTCCTAGCAATTTCAATTAATATGCGTTAACAGTTTACACAAGTCTTGGCCTAGCTCATGAATAATGATGTAGCGTGTAGAAAGTGTTCCTGTTTACGTGAATCTGCTGAAAGTATATACGATATCATTATAAATTATAGTCGCCGCGGTGGCCGAATGGTCCGCCCATTAGCGTACGATTCCCGGGGTCGGTTCCTGGATTTTCACTAGTGGGAATCATGCCAAACGATGCCTTAGGTCGTCTGGTTTTTTCGGGGATCTCCAGTTTCCACCGCTCCTCTTATTCCGACGCTGATCCATACTCACCTCATGTCACCCCTCACCAGAACTGAATACCTCGCTGTTAAGTTCTAACCAAAATATCTCACTCACTTATTATCTATTATAAATAACATACTTCCAACTTAGCTTATGTTTTTAAAAACACAACAAGCCTATCGAAGACAGGTTTCCGTACCGTTTAGGATTGTTGAAAGCGTCTTTTTCAGCCTACTCTACCGCAAATATACCAACCGAGCAAATCACAACGAAAACAGTGTGCGTCTATTTAGTCCGGTGTTCTTAAAGGTGGTATAATTCGTGATTTACTCACAAGTCTCGCTCGTATTGCTTACCTGTTCAGCTACCTCCTGCCAGGGAGGGAAAAAATTAGCGATTTCAATGTCTTGCGTGATAGAATCATCTGCCCTATGCACATTCAAGCCCCGTCTATTGGCTCATTGTTCGCTGTTCCAGTGAGTAGCAGCTAACGGACAAATGGCCGGAAATTGAGTATACACATGACAGAGAATTCTAACGTGCAGGTCACTGAAATCGTGAAGTGTTCCTTTCCCTACCTCCAGCAGAGAGAAAAGAGAACCTCAAGGACTTTTCAGTGATGCATCATTGCATTGTTTGTAGAGAAAGAAACCGACATTATACATTTGAACAATTGTTTAACAGTATTAATTTAATTAGCAGGCTAAATGGAGAGTGCCATGCTTCTGCAATATAAATAGCATATCCCTGACTGCCTATGCTGAAGTACTAAATATGTGGTGAGATCACATGTCCAACTGTTCTCCGCGGCTGTTAAACGGTTATGAATCGTAAAGCGGCAGTTGCAATGTTCCAGACACGCGAGGTGTGACAGCTGGGGCATAGTCGTCCGGCAAATTGAGAATTATATATCTACTATTACTGCCCCCTCTCCCCTTTCACTTAATGGGATGGTGCTTCCAAACTCTCACGGTAAACGGTCGCGTTAACGTTTTCAGGAATATTGTTCGGCCCTATGGGACTCTCTATGTCCCTGGACCATTCCGTAATTGTTCTTTACTGACCGTTGTAATTTCGCTCTTTATTTGAGAGTTTAAATATGGACTGTTCAGGACGTTCAAATACGATATTTTTCGCTTCTTCACCAGAGTCTATATGTTTTTTGTGTTATTCTGTTTAGCATCTGTGAAGCGAAAGCAAACAAAAACAAACGGAAGCAAAATACCGCCAATTGTTTTTGTCATGAGTGTTTGAATATTTATCTATTTCGAAACTAACTTTCCAATCAAATTAAAACGCAACTTTATTCTTATCTTGTAATAAATTCTAATAAATACTATACTAAAACTAAAAACTATTTACTATTAATATAAATTCATTTAAAGTACTATTTTTTGGGAAGCTTTTTTAAAGCCTCACTGTGATTCGAGATGATGGATGTGAGAAGACTATTCGTTTTTGATGCACAAATAACTAATTAAAAATACATTATCACAAATAAACTACGTGACCTACATAACTATAAGTACAGAAACAAACGAATAAGAATCGTGTATGTTAATTTCAATACTTACAATAAGCACATATAAAAATATTGCCAGTCATTGCTAAGGATTCCAACGTCAGTGACAAAAAATTTGAAAAATATTTGAACTGTGATATTATATTTGATACATTGGTGGCTTCTTGCCGAAATTACACATGCCTGCTCTGTGTTGGTAACCTTGTGAACACTGTGTACACAGCCATCCCAACTTTATGAAGCCTGCATTGTGTTTTTTTTTTTTACCGATATTAAGGTATATCACGGCGTATATAGTCAGTTCACCCTACAAAGTTATATAAATGTATGAATGATTATACACTCGACATTACAAGAGTATGGTAGAAATATACAGCGTGAGCATATCATGGGGTTCAATACTACAACTAGATAGCTTAACATTCCTAAGTTTCAGTTATTTGCAGATGTCTGCAACACCTCAATGAATGTTCCTATTGATTTGTATTTATTTATAAATTCGTTAATGCGGACTATTGTTAAAACACACATTTGTATTTAAACAAATAGTAATGAGTATGTCAGAAGTAGTTTTCAATGTTACAAGGTACCTAGTTATCTAGTTCTAATATTAAACCCACGAATTATAATAATGAAAATTAACTGCATGGAATGGAGAATGTGCACGTACATAATATAATACTCATTTTCAAAGTCATGCGGATGTCAACTTGTCATAATGTGTTGCATCATAATTCTGCTCGTGATATTTACTTCCAGCTCAACTGGAACATCTATACTCTCGGGTATTCTCGTGCTGTGCTACAAAGTTACGTATTTTTAGCTACGAAAGAATCTTATGTATATTTGGACCTACAGATAGCTTATTGCGGGAATGTTGCTCTTAGTGCATTATGTGAGAGTGTGATAGTGAGGAGTGACACAGGAGATTATGTAAGCGAGCAAGTGTCAAATTTCTACCTACCTCGGCACACAGATTACGTGTTCTATTCTGTGTCTGTATATTGTTTGAAATAAAATTTTTTATTAATGCTAATGGTAAATTGGTACTATATAGAGCAAAAACACATCGATTCATCCGACTTCAGTACATTTTGTATTTTCTGAGTGAATTTGTTTTGGATGTGTTATCTAACGAAGAGTAAGTTGAAACTCTTCAGTTATAAAAAGAACGTGGCATGTTCATTATGCGATATGAACAACATATTTTGCCACGACCTGTAACTTTCAATTAATATAATGTAATGTCAGTTACAATGCAACACAAAATTTATTGAACAAAAAATATAATGATATGAACGTCTCACTCTCATGTTTATTCAATATAAATTACTTCCATACTTTAACGAGGGAAACGCAAATTCGGAAATTGAGTTTTCGAAATAAAAAAAAATCTTTGTAAACCTACACAATTTTTTTGTAAAAATTAAAGTGTACAGTATTTGTACATTGTACTTGTACTTGCAATCAAGGACAGTTACATTTGTATTACATCTTCTTATTATAATCCAGTGAACGAGAGCACTTGTGCAATAACGTGTGTATAGTTTTAAAAAATGGAAGTCGATAACACTGGATTCGAACCTGAGGCATTCCGCTTACCTACCTCTCACTTCAGCTCTATACCGAAGCAACTAAAATTCTGATCATTATTTTTAAATTTAGTACATTAAAAGTAAAATTAAACTGTTGTAAGTTTATTTTGTAGCACGCCAACAATATGTACATACATTTTATTCCAGTAAAATTCACACGAGAGGTTAAGATTTGTACATAAGTATCTACTTTCTGACAAACCTTAATTTTGTTCGACTGAAAATATTTCATGCAAACAAAATCGTTGTAACTTAACAGAAAAAAAAATTAAGTAAAACTAACTTTTACAAACGTTTGTAAAAGTACTACGTGCTTCCTATTATTTTTTCTTTAATTTTAGAACATAAAATGTCGACATAAAATTTGCCGAACATGTACGGGAGATAAAACAGAAGAGCGCTCTAAATTGAGGAAATTCACAGAAGTTGTACGGAAGACAGCCACACGAGTAGTTCGCCCAGTCGTAGTCTCAGTGTGAGAAGATGGAAGTGAGTGTATAGAGCACGGCAGCAAGTAGCTAGTAGAGCGGCAGTCTACTTACTCCTCATGCATGGTGGGGAAGTAGATTGGAGTGGTTGCCCCGGTGCAGAGATGTTCGCGGCTCGACGGTCGCCTACAAAAGACCGCGTGCACGCAGAGCTTGTTTCAGCCGCTTGGTCGAGCAGCACCGAGCCCTCGGCGGACCTGGCCTGGCCATCCCAGCCAACACAACCACTCTACTACACAGGGTCGAGGTCCGCTCAAGGTCAACCACACTTTAGTGACCACCCGTACAGCGCCAGCTCGTTCCAAACACTGACGCACAGCCGTATAACTAGAGACCTGAAACATTCGCGTTTTATTTCGGGCTCCAGATCCGTCACATTTGCAACTGGCTCTTGAATTATTTGACACATCTTGCTTTGAAAATTTAAACTATCACAACAAACACGATTTTAAACAAATCTGCCAGATAGATTTTAATGTCTGCTATCGTTTAAGCTTACAAAATAATTACCGCAAAACAGTAGAAACTAAAGAGTATGACCTTAATTCTACGGTATACCCGAAAGACGCAAATTTTCCAGGTGTCTTAGGTATAGGTTCAGAATACCCCGTAAGCGTGTACACACACTGTGAAAATTTTGCTCAGGTCGATTTACGGAATTTCCGGTAAAAATTTCTCCAGATACCTCCGTGAATTCACGGAAACTTATTTGCTAATCCAACAGAAGTTTCCGTAAAACAGTTTCATCACACGGAACTGAGCCATACTTACATGTCTATAATACATTTATACAAATTTGCAGATTTACCGATGGTGTTATTAAAATTTATCCGGGATATTTACAGCTCTCTAACCCATACATTTTCGATTTTTTTCCATGTAATTATCCGCAGTAGACTAATGGACATATTACATATGATTCTGAAGTGTATATTTACTATAGACATTTCCGTATTTTACTTTTACGGACACTATTTCCGGTTATTAACGGTACATTTTCCTGTATAACGGTGTACATGAAAGTATTTCAAGTGGTACCGAATACTAGTGGAATTTTTAGTATGTTACTAAGGAGTACTAAACAACAGTTGCTAAAAACTCTCACAAACATTAGGTGGCACTGTTAAAAATAATTTTCGTTGTTTACGGAGAGTTGCAGGTAAAATATTCTCCAGAAGTGTCCGTTAATTTACGGAAGGCAACTAACTCCACTTACAGAAACTCGCATATTTATGTGACTTCTTTAGGATTCAGGCACAATAATGCGGTCGGTTATTTGTTTAGTTTCTTCTCGCAGTTTGACATATGTTTTATTAATGAAACATAATTATTTATAGCTGTGTTACAAAATAATGTTTCAGTTAATTAAACAGACGTTTCCGTAAGATTGTCCGTAAATTCACGGAAATTTTTAACAGTGCATTGCAGCAGTATTCATCACTAAACATACTAGTTTGTTGGCAGTAATGATCACATCACTAATATTTGACCATACGGCATGTAAAAAAGAGTTTAGAAAAAAAACCTCAGATAATTCTAAGCATACCCAGTTTACGGCAACAATATGAAATTTACTAAAAGTGCATTTCGTGGTATTTACAAAAATGGCATATTTTCAAATTACCACTAAGCAACAAGATGGCATAGCAACTGAGTAATTACGATTTACTTTTTGTTAACATGTTAACCAAATGAATGGCGAAGACCATGAAATGGTTTTGTTTTTAATTCCTCTTCGGGATATACATTTAAATATTCGCAGTCGCAGCTTTCACTGGAACGCTAATTTATTGTTTCTTTAATATATTTTAGCTAGGTGGTTTTTAAGTCTTAATGTTTGATTAAAAATGTGTTTAATCTAGCTGTAATATATTTAGTTCTTACTGAATATAATAAATTTATGTAAGCAACATCGCTATCACTTACATTCTTAAACGACCTCAGACATCTGCACATGCCTGAGATTTCTGCCCACTTCAGAGAGCGTGGAAGATAAATAAACGCTGAAAACATAAATAGATTTCTGCTCTTTTTTTCACAGTCAATATGGATAAAATACTCAATGACAATCCTAGATAATGGTATTTGCCAACTTTATGAATTACTAATTCCTTACGCGTGATCTCTTACGCCGCAGTTAAATGCACGAGTTTCCGATGTCAGAGATTGTGCCTCAGAAGTTCGTAACACTGGAAACTATTTTGTTTAAAACGTTGGTTAAAACAATTGTCTAGAATTGTTATTTCGCAAATTGGCTTCAAGAAACGCACAGTCATAGATAATGCTTTTAGTGTTGAATTATGCACCACACCCTTGTGTAAATAGAGGTCCTGCAATTAATGTCAAACGTTTATATCATTAATTTCAACTTACAACAGTACTGTTTGAGCAAGTTGAGCAGCAGCTTCGCACATCCTGTACAAGGGATATATGTGATACGTTACGAGGAGGGAGGAGAGCGGCCGATTTTTCAAACTGTCGATTTATTCCAATGAAACTAAATATTTGAATATTGCTAGTTATTTTAGTATGTGTATTGCAAATGAGATTTTTTATTTTAACCCTTTATCACTTGAAATGCTGTAGACTTTTATTGGACATTATCGTACGTTGTCTTCTTTCTCTCTTTGTGTATACACGTTCAAACGCGTACGTGTATTACGTGTGTGGAGAAGGAATAGAATGAAAGAGAGAAATTGAGAAAGAAAGAAGAGATTTAATGCTGACTTTTACAACCTGCACAATTATAATCGTAGTGATCATTAAATGTGCCAATTAGATCGAATTAATGTACGCAATATAATTTAATATTTTGTTGCACATTTCGTAACACATAAATTTTAATTCAGTGATTGGATGTACGTGATGAGATTAAAACACATATATTTCATCAATAAACATTCCCCAACATGGTAATGAGGGTAATTGAACTATTATTTTTAGTAAGAATAATCTCTAAATACGAAGTAATCGTAATGCAAAGTGCAAACAGGCTCGTATATTGTCATGCTACGATAGGTTGCACAATTCCTCACAGTTATTGGCTGGATCACAATGTTTGCTCTGCAACTAACCAAAATATATTGTATCTTTGTTTATTTTAAACATCCCGGGTTAAAGGAAAGGAGTTAAAGTAAATTATACAGTTTTGACGAAAATTCAATCGTAATATAAATCACGTACAATAAGAGTGTCTGAAATCACGCCATACATAAAAGCCACGTAACTCTATTGCTTATTATTAGGGACAGTGATTTATCGTGATAAAATTTGAAAGTACACTAGGCTGGAATAAAACATGTCTACATTTGACGTGTCGCCATATGAATGAGCCGCTACTGCCCTTAAGGGTGTTCAAGTGCGATATAATCATAATTGTATATCTTTATAAAATATCGTTAGTTTTGTAGACAATACTTGTTAGTGTAGTTTCCTCTTACAAAACAATTTTAGCTTTGGTGGTTTTCTCATAACGGTGCGACAAAGTCAACATTTGCTTGTTCTGCTGCAATGCAAATAGTGAAAAACCCACTGACCTACTTGAATAAAATAATTCACTGTGGTACTACATTCCCTGAGCTATGTAATAAAGTACTTAAAAGACAATAACGCAATACTTTGAATTTAAAAAAAAATCGCAAACGTACAGGAAATAAGTTGAAGTTTTAGCCATTTTTTACACAAAAATAGTTCTGGGGATTTTTAAAAAATGTTTTATTACGTAGCCCGTAGCATGTTATTTCGCTGTGAATTATTTCATTTACGTAAGTCAAATGGCAGCAAAACACGCCAATTTTGACTTTGACTCACCGTTATGAGAAAACTATGCGAGTTAAAATTGTTTTGTAAGAGGAAACTGTACTCACAAGTATCGTCTACAAAACTAACACTGTTTTATATAAAAATAAAATTATTATTTTATCGTACTTGAACACCCTTAAGGGCACGGTCTACAGCAATTTTCATCGCCGCGTCTTTATTTTTATATTTGTGCCAGATATATTTTTTTATTTTATACAAAAACATTTGACAAAATTCTGCTCTTACGAAATTTTTTTATCTCGCATAACATTCGGGTAATGGCTCGTTTAAGCCAAAATGTGGGTGTTTCCGTTTAAGGACTACACTATAACCAACTGATGTAACAAACTGAAAAAATTCACAGATAATAACGACGTTGTAGGCTACAAATTCAACTATGTTAAACCACTAAATAAAACTTTTTTGTATTAAAAATAATTATTGAATTTTAAAATTGTTATTTTAAATTTCAGCATCTTTTTTTAATTCACAAAGTTTTTATTCTCTCTAATTGTGCACGTTAAATCGTATCGTGCGAAGTCTTTATCCACTTTGAATTTTTTTTAGTTAGGCATGTCAGTTGGTTTTAGTGTAGTCCTTAAAACGGAAACATGCAAATTTTGACTTTAACAAGTCATTACCCGAAAACTAAGTGCGATGAAAATATTTTATAAGAGCAGCATTTGGTCACATTTTGCGTCTAAAATGTATAAAAAAATCTGGTACAAATAAAAATATAAACATGGTGATGAAAATTGCTGCATACCGCGCCCTTAAACCACTATTATCAACCCTCCTCAAATCGTACAGGACGCAGGCAGCTATACTGTTTTGTAAAATACGACTGTGCGAAATATTCTTGCAATTTTCCAGCATCTCTAGTTATAATTCCAATTAGATACGACTTAACGTTATTTCACACCCACATACAACTGAAAGCAACATAGCCCAACCTTACAGAAAATAAATTTAAAAAACTCATAACTTTGATAAGAAGAGCAATTGACGGTACACTGACCTGCAGGCTAGTCTCCAAGAATCTGTGTACTTGAGCTCAACAGCTTTTTATTGGCTGCTCGATTATGTAGTGGTGCCATGTGATTGGGGCTTCATTTAGTTGCTTCTTTATTATTGGTTTCGCACCCTAACGTAGGTGTCAAATAAGTCAAGGACCAACTGCGAAAATGACATAGACTTAGAATCGTTTGAATTCTAGCTAGTAACCAAAAGGAATCGCAAGTTTTCCAGGTCCATAATTATAAGTATGCTATAGGCAGTTCGCTAAAAAATGAGCACTCGGAAGAACTAGTAATTAATTAAAAATTTGTTTTATTGGGCCAATAGATGTTAACTTTTGAGAGGGGTGAAACGTTTACACTTTTCGTTAGTTGCATGGAAGTTTTCATATTAAAAATAGTAAGGATGACTGCAAAACAGCTTAGAGAAATCTTCATGCAGTGAACGGCCTATAGGTAGGGCCCGGTAGTTTTCACGAAAAGATTTTTGCCCCGCCTTGTTTCAGTGTCTTACGTGCACATCTGCAACTCAACTTCGTGATTATTGGCAGAGTGTTCTTGTGCAGAGTTGTTATTCACTTGACTGTGCCAATCAGTTCAATTACAACTGTGACGCAACACATCTGTGATTTGCGCGTTTAACCTCCAGACGTTGTATGTTACGGCATCCAGTCACTGACCACAAAGCAGAGATGCAGGTGCGCACGTAAGGCACTGAAACAAAGTGAGGAAAAATTCTTTTCGCGAAAACTACCGGGCTCTACCTATAGGAGATATGCGGGCAAAGTCACGGGCGAACAGCTAGCATCACACAAAACCAAGCTGCTGGAGAGGTATATAATTAATCACTCTGCCGTCGAGGTGTATTACTGCTGTTTTCCGATTATGATTGTTCAACTGTGAATAACAGCAGCGGATAACAGCAGTCCAAAGAAATTCAAGGAAACAGTAACACGACTTTCTTACGAAAACTGAGCCGAATTTAAGAAAATCCAGAGCAAGTATGAAACCGGTGATAACTCGATAGTATGCCATCCCTTCACGCACACAGTATTGAAAAACTATTTTGAAAGGAGAGCTTAAGGACGCGGTATACACCAATTTTCATCACCATGTTTTTATTTTATATGTGTACCAAGTATTTTTTTCCTTTATTTATACACAAAATGTGACTAAATTTGGCTCCGAAATGTTTTCATCTTTCATAGTTTTCGCGTAATGACTTATTAAAAGTCAACATTTGCATGCTTCCGTTTTAAGGACTACGCTAAAACCTACTAACATACCAAATTGAAAAAAATTCATAGTGGATAAAGACTTCGCAGGCTACAGTGTCACGTACATAAAATCAAAGAATATTTTTTTTGTATTAAAATAAAATCTTAAATTAAATTATTTTTTAAATTACAAAATTATTTTATTTTGTGGATTATCATAGCTGAATTTGTAACGTACAACATCGTCATTCTCTGTGAATTCTTTCTGTTTGGTAAGGGAGTTGGTTTTAGTGTCGTCCATAAGGCCATGATCTTTCATTTATTTCTAACAATTGCAAATAACTTAAGTATTTTTTAACAAAATGCTTCGAAAAAATTTGAGATTGTGTACAGTCATACGATACACAATTTTGCCAGAGCGTTTTTCAAAAATAATGTACCGTTTGCTAGCAAAAAATTACTTTGCTTCATTTTGGCTTATTTTCACAACAAAACATTTGCTGTTTCAGGGGCAAAATCTTTTAATCCGGTAGGTGTATCGCAACAAAAAATTTCAGTTACACACGATGATATATAAATGTTAAAACTGAAAGAATAAATTTTTTATGTATGTATTAATTTGCGTTAAAAACATTTTTTTAAAACCATTGCAAAACTAAATAGCGAGGCCTTAAAACGCAAACATGCAATTTTGGCTTTAACAAGCCATTACGCAAAAACTACGCGAGATAAAAAAATTTTATAAGAGAAAAATTTAGTCACATTGTGCCATAAACAAGAAAAATAATAACTGGTAGAAATATAAAATTAAAGCATGGTGATCAAAATTGCGATATTCCGCGCCATTAAAAGTGGTTTGCGTACGCAAGAGGCAAAACCGCTGGCAACTTCTAAAGTATCCCTACAATGGTCACAGAGACAGTCTTTGAGTTCAGAAAATAGAAAATTGTCGTTAACATTTGACGAAAAAATTACGAAGATAAATTTTTGTTGGCCACTTCTGTGGATAAAAACTGGTTGCGTTAATCAATTCACTAGTATATTAACCAGCTGATAGACACACAGTGCAATGAATGCGTTTTATTGCAACGAAGGCGCAGCCTTCTTCGGGTTGCCTTTAATCCCAGTATCAAAAACAGACTATGCCTGATATCAACAAAACTGAATAAATTATTGCTATCTCTTGTAGAATAAAAACAACTAAGCAAATGTAACGTTACAACTGTGAAATATCACTTGTTATTTAATAGTTGAATTGGAATAACAACTGTAAAAAGCAGGAACGTTATTTTACAACAATAACTAACAAAATCATACGAGTATAATGCAAAATCTCAAATGGATATCATTAATTGAGTACAGATCAGAACATAACATTTTAATAAAGGTACCACGTTTTATGAAAGAATCTCGTTCCATACATATATACCTAAGCACGGCGAATCTCTAAATACTAAAACACTGAAGAAAAGGACAGAAAATAAGGTACTGTAGTAGGGCGGAAAGCGTATATATTCTTCGCAGTGACATATTCAGAACATAAACTAAACGCCGTCCTGCTTGTTAGAAGGTTTATCGGGGTTTCGTGTGTGTAAGTACCGACGAGAATAAAAAAAAAATCAGCGCTCTCAACTACCCAAAATGAAATAAAAAAATGTGCTACCAAAGGAGTTTAAAAAAAAGGTTTCCTTTTTGGCGTGCAAAAATTCTGGCCCGTACACCAGTTAATGAAAGATCAAACTTAGCGCGTCGTAAATGGCACAAAATAAAAAGCTAGAACCAAAGACACAATATTCAACACTTCTGTTGTTAATATTATTATTCTAGTTATATTATTGTCTGCTCGTATTTTTAAAGGTTACTGAGTACAACGGTAATAGGGTTTTCGTCCCGACAAGTGTAAAAACTATTACGATAACATTTTTCATAATTTCCCACGTTTGTAAGTAATAATAGTAACGTTAGGCAATTATAAATGTCAACTGACATTATTTACGTATTCCTGCATAGTTAATTCATGATAAATAGCAGGCATATACAAGAAATTTAAATTTTTGCCTAGTTTACAATAACTACTTTTGAGAAAATATATACCAAATCAGTTTCTTCATTAATCTTTTTTATTTTAAATATTATAAGATTTACACTAAACACGAGTTTTGCTAAACAAGAAAACACCACACGTTTTCCACAAGAATCCGTTTATGCTAAGCTGTTAGTATGAAAACATGGGCTGGTTCTTTTTAAATAATTAAAGGTGTTTTCTTTGGTAATAGTTCCTAACATATAGTGAAGTTCATTCTTCCAGATGCCATTCTGTATCAGCAATTAATTGTATAATTATAAAAATTAATAAGTTACTTGTATTTTCACAGCTGTTGTCTTACTGCAAACATTGCCCGTGTTATAACATTTTCTGGAAATACGACCTGACTTAGTTACCCAAGTCAATCTAAGAGTTTTATTCCACAGAGACTGTGTACAAACTTTGGTTTCTTTCTTGGATCTGTGCAATAATAATAAAAACTATGTAAAACTATGACATTAATAACAATACAATACAGTTGTCAATGTATACCTTAAGAGTTCGGTTTTCTCAGTATCTTCTGTAACTCTAACAAAAATGCCTGTGTGTTAAGGGAACTTTATATGCAATTCTTAGTTACTTTTAAAGTTGTGATACAAACGTAAACACACACAACCACATGCAAATACACAAACAAAAACAAATCCTAGGACACAAACATCAACACACGCACACGCAATGGATCGAGACTTTCCTTCGTCCGGTGCAAGAATTGCGATTTCCACCCCTTCCTCGTTCCATTAATCCCTGTAAATATTTTCGCCATTTAACCCAGCCAACGCCCAGGGCAGCCCGCCCCACCCTCCCCTCTCTATATCCACTCCCGCACACACACACACTATGCAGTAGTATTCATGTAAACCATTTCTATGCTTTTCAACAATTAAATCTGTGGACGTAAACTAATAACTGATTTTTAAAAAAATTGTTAACTAAAATGTTTTTACGCAATATAATTTTTAATTGCATATTATATTTAACGTAATTAAATATGCATATTAGGAACAGCCTCGTATGACAGTTCTTCCTTTCCAGAAATGTAATGTAGAGTATGTTTTGTACCCGTCACGAGGATCTAAATTAGATTTCATGCCCAGCCCACACTAATTTTGGTTTTCCATTGTCCGCTCTCTTAATTCCAGGCGAATGCTGGGAAATTTCGTGCGTGCAGGTTGATTCCATTCCTCGCTCCTGTCTATCGACGTCAATATTTACAACCCTAATTACATCGCTGCAATTCGGTATCTTAACTGGTTTGATATATGTCAAGTATTATTTGAATACACATTTATCATCTTTTCACCCATCAAAAAATTTTGAAATCACATTTTTGACATTTGTGTATTTAATTGAAGTGAAAATCACGACGAGAGCCTGTTACGTTAGAGCTGTATCTAAAACTAACCAAAGACACAAGTTACAGATTTTTGCCCTCTTAGGGTCGAATTTCGTAGAACTCTTTCTTAGTAGGTGCCCTCAAAATTTCACGTTTCCTTTCGAATGATTTAGGCTTGGCGTTTAATAGTGAATGACGGGTTGGAAATTTCTTTTTGTATGCAGAGAATAATTTCTCAGAGGCACCCATGGCTTTATTAGTTCCAAAATTAAAATATGCGTGTTTACGGCTGAACAACGTGCTCGATACTATATCTCTAATTTTTAACTTTTAGTCCAAAATAAGCGTATATACAAACGGAAATATTCCATATCACAATCTGATTCGTTCGTATAACATTTTATTGCGCAATAGGTAGAAAGCAAATTAATTATGCTTTGCACGTAAGACATTTTATTGCGTAGATAGTAGTACACAGAAAAAAAATTATAGGGAGTAGTCCCTGATAAATTATCTTGGGGTAAACACAATATTATTTTTTGATGACCACAATATTTTAATGGTGATAGCAAAACTGATTTGTAGTGAACACAAAAATTGTTTTGCAGGGTCTATACGAACAAAATAGTTTGTAACTGCCACAAAATATTTTTTTCCGCGTAGAAAAGTAAATTAATTGGTATAAGTAGGAGTCAAAAAAATTCACAGGTTCACTGACTCCAAAGAACATTTGCGTGCTCCAGTAGACATCTGTTCATTGGCTGCTCGCTGACACAGCGATACAACTTGATCAAGTGTGTATTTAGTTATTTCCTTAGTTATTACTAGAGCCGGGTAATTTTCGCGAAAAGAATTTTGCAGCACTTTGTTTCAGTGTCTTACGTGTACACCTGCATCTCTGCTTTGTGGCCAGTGATTGGATGCCGTAACACCCAGCGTGTGGAGGTTAAACCCGCAAATCACAGACGTGTAGTGTGACAGTTATCCGTGTACTGATTGGCACAGTCAAATGAATATCAACTCTGCACAAAAACACTCTGTCAATAGCCACGAAGTTGAACTGCAGGTGTGCACGTAAGACACTGAAACAAAGTGGGGCTAAAATATTTTCGCGAAAACTACCGGGCCCTAGTTATTACTGTCCCAGAGCCTGCTAGAAAGTGTCAAATGAGGCAAATATGAATTGCAAAAGCGACAAGAACTAGTATAGTTGTTAAAGGGTTCTAGGTTGTGCCCATAATAAAACGCGTACATTTCAGAACTTTATCTATAAGACTTTTATTCCCATTACAGTATATATATATATATATATATATATATATATATATATATATATATATATATATACATATATATATGTGTGTGTGTCTGTGTAATTTTTCTTAAAATGTATTTCCAAACTGTTTCAATTCAATTATAAAACAAATAAGGAAAATTTGTGAGTTCAGTAACCTTCTGTTAGAATCCACTGTCCTATTTATAATAAGGCCCCGTCTATTCGCCATTGTCTGTAATTCCAGTAGTTAGCAGCTAGTTGACAAACGGTCTGGACTTTAGTATATACAGGGTAGCGGATTCTAACACGCAGGTTATTGAACTCGCGGAATAGTCGTTTCCTTAGTTACTACGCAGTGAGTATTTTGAGAAATTAATTTCAAACGTGCTCAGTTTATTGACAGCTGACTATACTCCAAGAGACTATAGGCTTGTTCGACGTCTCCCGTTGGCCGATATTGTCGTGACTTGCCGCGGAGAAGGCTTACATGGTAGAGAGGTCAATCTCTGTAACGACGTAACACATGTAAATGACAACAAATAAAAGTTCGTGGCCATTCAATCGCTAGAGGCTGGAAATTTTCGCTGATTCAATTACCTTTGTGCTAGAATGCACTATCCTATGCATACTCAAGCCCCAATCATTTGTCCACTAGCTGCCACTCAGTGGAACAGCAGACAATGAATAAATATACGGGGCTTGTATACGCATAGGACAATGGATTCTAGCATGCAGATAATTGAATCAGCGAAATTTTCCGGCTCCTATCAATCGCAGATTATGCTCTCTTATGTACAGGAAAGTGAAGTTTAGTCAGCTACCTAATGATAACGCGAATTTTGCATGTCTCTAATAACTATGCAGCATTTTGTTGTACTGCTTCATGTGCACATCTGCAGTTCCGCTTCATGGCCAGTGATTGGCTGTTTTTAACTTTCAGAGTCTTGGGTATCTACCCGCAAATCACAGATGTGTGGTGTCGCAGTAACATTATTCTCATTGCAAAGTCAAATCAGCGACGCCTCTGCACGAATGCACTCTGCCAATAGCAACGAAACAGATGTGCAGATGTGAGCGTTATGCATTAATACAAAATGTTGTATTATTCTTTTCCCCTAAAATCACCAGCTGTAAGAATCACGTAACACGTAAATACGCAAGTGTGGCATGTTTCCCAAAACAGTATTACAGAAACTGTTTCAGACAACTGATAGTATATCAGAACGATAAAGTTTAACCCCTTCTCCAATACAGAATGTGATATCCGTCATACAATACTCTATTTGGTCATCGTTAAAAGAGCTGCAAGGTAAATATTGGCAATCACTTCAATTATAAAATTATCTGTGCCGATACTTACCAGTCGGTTAAGCCATTTTATCAAATTATATAATAAAAGATTCGATTGGAAATGTATATATACATTCTTGTTTGGAACTGTGAATTTTAAATCTCAACGACGACCATATTTTCTTGACACAATTATTAGTTCTTGTCGATTAAAATTTGCGATATAACGTCGAGCGGTCTTAAACTGTAATTTCTGTGTTTACCCTTCGTCATATTTTTTAATGCCGTTGTTAATGACCCCACCTGTACTTTAACCTCGGAACTGGTGATATTTCAACTGTAATTAAAGTATAATTAATGCTTGTAATTTCGCCTCTGTAATTACGTGTTCTCAGAGATCACTGCCGAGCTGGCACGGACTCACGCAAGACGACCAGACAGGCTGAAGGGGTGGAAAAAAGCCCTTGGCACGTGGGGAGGGAGTGAGGTGAGAGGCTAGAGACGATGTCATTAGCAAGCCTAATGAGACTGAAACATGGTCTACAGGGGGTCTTGGAGGGGGAAGAGGGATTGAACTGAACCAATTAAGTAAGAACGACAATTGCTTCCTACACTCATTAGCTGTACTTCTTAGCATCCCTTAAATTGCGAACAAGTCATGCCGGCTGATGTCCTATTGCTGGGTGTGTGTGTGGGTGAGGCGAGGGTGAATGTCTTCTTGATTATCTGACTGTCCCCACAGACTAGCACACATGCAGTCATCCTTTCTGCAATTAACTAACCGTTCTGCTTTAAGATTACAGCAATGTCATTATACTCTCTGAGAACAATGCATTTTTGTGTGTAGTACACGTTTGATGTAATGTTAGTCGAGATTTATATTTATATTTATAAAATAAAACCGATTCGTATATTTTGTCTCACTGTAAAATATAAGGTGGCATTCCGTAACTTGCATGGGAAATATGTTTTTGCTGACATAAAATGTAAAATTACTGGCCTGTACAGTTAAATTCACATTTTTGACAATTTTTCACTTCAGACGTAAAGGATATTTACCGTTTGACTAGGGCATAACTTACTGCGTACCTCATAGCCATAACTAAAAGGTCAATAGAATATTCGAAACTGTACGGTAACCTATTTTATAAAAAGACATTAATAACATTGCTCGTGAGTAACGTACTGTTATTTGAGTCGTTGTATTCTTCAACATCTTTCAGTAAGCCGACCTCTGCAGCGTAATCAGCTTCGCGTTGGTTTACGGTACGTGAGGTCCTGGGTACGGTTTCCAGGTCGGGCTTAGTGTAATTTTGTGTTAGTTTAGATTAGCCACTATTCATACGTCTAAGAATAACAGCTGTCCTAATATTAGGTGTCGTCACAAGAAACACCAAAAAAAGTAATAAAAATGTTGTAGCCGTTATCATACTGAGCCAGTTGGGCAATATGAAGTGGTTTTATTCCATCTTCCACCGAAAGTTTTAATATCACGAGTTATGTTCTGTGTAATATGTACGATAATAACTAAAACATGTGTTGAAAACATCCAAATATTGTTATATGTACAGTTATTATTTCCGTATTGCATTGGAACGTTTCCTCCATCTCTGTTAAACTTACTGCACACGTATGGCAGTTATTTTCCTTGCGTGGAAATGTTATTTGATAGCCTTTCACATACGGGAAATGTAGCTTAATATTTCCCTTGCTTTTGTACAGAAAGGTTTATCGTGTATTGTGACAAGCATTACATCGTGTAAACAGTACGTGGCGTCTAAACTGCCACAATTTAACTGAAGTTATACAAAACATAATGGGACCTGTTTTGGGCCCTAGCTATAATTCAAACAATCGTTATTTTGTGTGAGTTTCACAATTGGTCGTTAACTTATTTGACACTCCCTAATGAGCGCAGAGCCAATAATAACGTAGCTGCTAACTACGGTCCCCAATGATGTGATACCATTTTGTCAGCGTGTAGATGATTAGAAAGTTGTTGTCTGCTATGAGCAAATATTCCTGGAGGTCAACCGATTAATATTTCCGGGCCATACATTTAACACGCGGTCTCGCCAGACATGTTAAATACACCATAATTTTGTTGTTATGTGGAAGAATAAATTGTTTTTAAAAAATTTTTTACATTAGTGTACAATTTTGAATATAAATTTGGTACGGACAGCTTAAAGAACACTTCTTGAAGTGTTTGTTTATTATAAACTTTTAGATCCCATACAGGAGGTTAACTTCAGGGATGTAGGTTTTGTTATACGATATACATACACAAGAAAGTTACGTGAAAATGCAAATTAAGTTACAGAAACATACAAATAAATAATTATTAGTAGAAGTACCTACATTCAAAATACTCAACTATTTCAGTATGTACAGACAAGTACAAATTAAACGTAAAAGACAAATTAAAACAAGCTCAGAACGAGAGAAAAACTGGCCATTATGTGAACAGGAGTTTATGTAGTTGATTTAATTAAATATTAAAGAATTGTTTGACAGAGTAAAAATTAAAAGTTAACATTTTGAAAAGATTTTTAATATAATTATATGTGTGATGTAATGATTTATCAGTATTTTATATCATTATTTCATGTTAAGAATGTTTGCAGAATTTTTGTAACCATTGTATGATGAATATCGGCTTCCGAGATTCAGCCGCTTGGGGATTTATCTCATATTTCATTTGTAATGTTCAGGCTAACCTACATTGTACTCCACTTCAATATTCAATAGATGAGCATTTCTGCCACCCTGGAGATGGTAACCGAAACATGAGCCTAAAGCTTCAAGAAAGAAAACAAAGACGGAACTAAGTCCTGGAGATCAATATCAATGTTTATTTATTTTGTCTAATACAGAATGAGCGAGGATGCGTTAGCGTTTAAATTTATTGCTGTGATAGCTATAGAAACGTTATTCAAAAATATATTTTCAGTCAATTTCACATATAAAATGTTGCGACCTATGTATAGTTAAACGAGCTTCGTGGAGTTGTATGCAGAGCACGCTCACGTTAATAATGATGATGATGATAATAATAATAATAAATTAAGAACATACTACTTTTACAACAAGACATGTTCTTTAGCGTCTGATAGATGTAACATTACAAAATATTTATTCCATTTCAAAGATGATTACTTTTAAAAAAATTAATCACATGTAGCTATGTATAAAGCAAATAAAACTGAACACAATAATACTTTTCTTTATTTAAATACTAGCTGGCCGGCTGCGGCGTCGCACGCGTGAAATTACGTAATGTAAACAGTAACTCTGGATGAAATACGTGATGAAGGCATTTAACAGCTAGTAGCCCAGTCATTTTAGGTTTTTAACCGGAAATGAAAGACAGAAAGCTGAATTTTTGTACAGTGGTGCTACTCACTGTTCGAAAACAGGAACCAAAAATCCCCAAGAATCCCGTGCTTGCTTCCTTTTAAAATGGTCGACAAAGATGGCGGACACAGGATTGTGCCTTGATAAATTTAAATGACTATATCTTTTTTTCTATTTGAGGTACGGACTTCCGGTTTGGATAGTTTTGTAAACTAGGATCTAAAGATAAATAAATGTTCAGATTTTATTTATGTATGTTTTTAAATTAGACCATAAATAAATTATATTTAATAATAGAAGAAAAAATACAGTAAAATTTTTAATTTTATCGCAATTATTTACAAAACCATAACAAAAACTGATAAAATATCTAAACAAATATTTTACTCCACTTCATTTGCTACAAATTGGTATACTTGCATTTGCTGTAGTTAATCTCAACACCCCTAAAATTCTGGCTTGATTGGTTCTGTGTTGAACTGTTTAGTGCTATAATATTGAACTTGCCTTGTGACTGACAGAAAAGACAACTCCTACATTTTTATGAAAATTCCACCTGGATATGATCCTATATCAAAAAAGAATATTTGGTCACCTTACTCATTAATGATTTAAGTAGTTTTACAAAATTGCATTTTAGGTGTGGGCTGTTATAAAACAATTGCGTGTTTTAATGTGTTTCAGAGTAACTTCTGAACTATAGAAGATCGCAACAGTACCTGTGTGTTGTGTGGTGAGAACCTCTATCAACGAGGAGGAAATTCCCATGGCCTTAAAATTGTTGATGTGGGAGAAAAAGGTGTTCTGGGAATCAAGACTGCTAGTGATTTGCGTAATGATGGACTGAGCCTCAAATTAGGAGATCGCAAATTCCTTCAAGTATACCAAAACTGTAGGAAGACCTACACAAGACCAACTTCCATTGCAAAAGAAGTAAAAACTAAAGTCACTGAAGAAATATGTATGCCAGTATCTTATCACACACGGTCTTCTGATGTTGTGGGATTTGATATCAAAACGCATTGCTTGTTTTGTGGCAAAGAAATAGACTTCCGTGTTATTACCAAAGTACCATATAAATACAGGAAGGTTATTCATAAAGTAGAAACACTTGAGATAAAGAACAGTGTTCTTTCACAAGCTACAGCTCGTGAGGATGATTGGGGTGAAGAGGTAGACATTCGGGCCAGAGAAGTAAGTGATTTGGTTGCAGCTGAGGCCATCTACCACCACGACTGTTATTTATCTTTCTTTTCAAAATCTTCCACTTGCAAGAGTAGTGGAATTGAAGCTGTTAACTCATATAAACATCAAGCCTTCCTTAAAACTTGTGAATTTCTAGATTTCAATGATGAATGCCAATATAGTATGGGAGAAATAGTTGATAAAATGGATGTTTTGCTAGAAGGGAAGGATGGTTATACGACCAAGCATCTGAAGAAAAAACTGCTGGATCACTATGACCAAAACATAATAATAACGCACTTAGCTTCCGCATGGCGTCTAACAGAATTCTGCACAAAAAATGGTATGAATGCAGAAACAAAAATGAAAAAGAAGAACGTTTAAGAGTTGTAGCGGCAGCAGCTGAAACAGTGCGAGCAGACATAACAGAACGAGTATACTGTACAGATAAATACCCACCAGTTGATGAAGATTCTCTTACCATTGAATACTTGCGTTCTGTGATTCCTGTATCACTATTACGATTTCTGGACGTTGTTTTAAAAGTAAATAACACTGACACATATCACATTGATTTGAAGCGTGTTGCAATAGCTGACACAATTATATCTGCATGTAGGCCCCGT
>PNEQ01114248.1:0-10859 GCA_003012365.1 Medauroidea extradentata
TTGCGGCAACAGTGGTATCCCAGGAATCCGATGACTCGAGGAGTTAAGTGGGTCTTAACACTTACCCAACACCTTACAAACTCCTGGATTCAGCATGGATTGCTCCGCCTCTGGGCATAGCTGGGAGCCAATCAGAGGAGAGGATTTTGACGGCCGGGTGGGGGTGCGAAGAATGGTATAGACATCGAGCTAGCTACCGCGGGGGAGTTGGAGAAGAGAGTCGACGAGAGAGTCTTCTGCTCGGGCGGCGACGGCACCTGGGGACTCTGGGTTCGAGTCTGGGTGCGACCTCTGGCTAGAGAACTAGCTCCAAGTGCGGCACGAGTGGTGAGTTCCTGTTGGTTTAGGGAAGGAGAGCGATCCTTTACCTATCTCCTGTCTCGCCTTACCCTATAACCCTTCCACTCGCCTCTATTTCTGTATTGCTGTATTTCTTTGTTCTCTATTCTAATAAACTCTTGTTACCTTCCATCTCTGGCTTATTTATCTTCCCCTTCCCAGGCTAAACTGTAACAGCGTGTTCTCTCGTAAATTCAATTTCCAACCAATATCTCGACATTCAGTTTAACACTAACTAAAAAATGGCACACTAAGTGATTAATTCACTGTTTCCGCGTAATAGGTATACACCGGTCCTTTTTCTTTTCGTGTAAGGAAAAATGTGCTTTTTTTAATGTTTGTACATTTTATTGTGTGTTTTTTGATAACTTTTCCAGCTATTTACAACTGACGAAAGTGCAACTACTGTTAAATTAGAGTATTTCTATTTTAATAACGCAAGTACTGAAGCTCTCTCGTCTAAGTATATCACGGTGTAACATCTGTATGGTTTGGATTATTTGGTATTTGTGTTTTTAGATTATCTGTATTTATTCACATATCAAATGTACAGTGTTACGAGTGCATGACCCACTTTCAGACACAACTGGAAATATAATTGTTTCACTTGATATATACGAAAGGAGAACTTAAAATTAACTATAAAATGTCTTGTTGGTTTTTACTATACTGATAATATTTTCCGACATTAAATTATTAAGTTTATTTCTTGTTTCAAGCTCAACCTTAATTTAATGCTAACTATTAAGAGAATTTGGTATCTTAACGTTCATTTAGACTAACATGTAAATTATAGTAGTGCTACAGAACTGATATACTATTGTGTAATTTGATGCATCACAATTTTTCTTTATATTGACGGTTTTAGCCAACATCCTTCGGAACGATACGTTTATGAGATCGTGCATATTTCTGTCGGAATGTATGTCTGTATACTTGTCTGAACGTTCTTCACTAATGACTTTTGAACCAATAGACCGAACTTAACAAACTCGGTACAACACGTATAGTCCTTAAGGTAAGGTCACCTAAATTGTACGTATTTTGTTAATTTCAATTGCTAAATTTCAAAATGGTTACAACTTTAACATTGTTGACACTCGACAGTTTACCTTCCCATTCCCCTTACGGGCCTACATTAACTGACATTTATTCAGTACGGATATAGGACTATTCACAAATGCAAGTAGCCGGGTACTTTATGAAATCAGTTTGGAGGTGTTTCAGTTAAATAATAAATTATTATCCCAATTTGCAAAATAGTGACTGAGTGTTTCTTTGTATGTGCATTTTCGTACTTTGAAGTAAACTGTGGGCATTGGTCATTAGTGTGTAGAATAGGTCTGAAACATCTACTCATTGTGTTCCATTATGCACAGCCGGTATTTTTTTTCCTTAACTATATACGTCATTTCGTTTGTTCTATTATTTATCCGAGATAACTTCTTACCATTCCATCTTACTGACACGCAGGCCTACATATTTTTCGTGTGAAAACTCTGCGATGTCTGTGTACAATCGAACGTCTTCTACATCATAAACGCCGGCCTCCGTAGCGTGGTCGGTAGCATGCCGGCCCACGGAGCGAGAGGTCCTGGGATCGAATCCCAGCACGGGGATGGATGTTTGTGTCGCTGACTAAGGTTTATATAGTTTTTAAGCCGTACCTGACTAAGCCTAGCGCTATAAAACCGGGAAAGGCAAATAAACCCCTCTAAAATAAAACAATAAATAAATAAAATATATCATGAACTATACATTCGACTAAAAATCTGGAAGAACAATAATTAGCAACACACATGTGTACATGTCATCTGGAAAAAAGGTTACAAGCCATGTTTGAAACAGTGTGACCCGGTCCACTGCGAACAATGAAATTGTACTGGTTACAGAGATTACTTCAATAATCGAATATATCTCACCCCACACGAGGTTTGATGTCGATGTAAAATACGTTCACGACGGCCCTTGTATGTCGTTTCTCTATAAATTCTTCTGATTTGTCGATTAGTAGCAACGCGGTTAATAATTACATTTTATCATATAATTTCAACTCTTAAATTCCCACTATCAAATGCTGGCATACAGAAGCACAAGCACGTCTTGGATTGTATACGAGTGAGTATAGATTAGTGAAATAATAATGTAGTCAAATAATAACGCAAAATGTTTCATACCTCAAATAATTATAACTAGAAATGATGGTACATCGCGAAATTTTTTGTGCCATCATAGCCTTGAAAACACTGACACAACGTAACTGTCGGCAGATCAGTAACATGCGTAGAATATTACAATAGTGGGAATCTAATTGGCTCAGTCAAATACGGCAACAACTCCGCGCACGTACAAGCGAAAGACAGTAATCTTTCCATAAGCTGAATGTACGTTGAAGCCTAGCAAATAGTCAAGTTTTCCCGCGATAAACCATCATCTCTAATTATAAAATATCGCTTACCCTTTTTGCTGTGAAGTTAAAGCTTTATCATCTACTCCTCCTCTTAAGCCTAGCTGACATGATAATTATAGGCTAAATATGATAGCAGTTGTCACGAAGGTATGTGGTAGTTATTGTGGCGATAGAATCTGTCTGCACGCACATTAAAACATAATGCAATAGTTAACCTCGTAATGAAAGGTTCGGATCTTGTGTGCTGTGATGCAAGTGTTGTAGTATGAGTGATTGCAACGAAATGCCAAAGAATGATATTTAAAAGTGGATCAGATATTGGTTGCTGCATGATGTAACTACATCACAAAAATAACTCTCAACAATAACTGTCAGATAAATAAATGTACCTGTTTAATTAGTGGTCATTACCACGTTAGTGACGCCACACAGTTTGCTCTACGAACATGCGATGATATTTGCCAGCACTCTCAAGTCAGTTTAGCTCGACTTGACACCACGATAGTGAGAGAGCCTGGATTTCCGTGAAATATTTTTGTAACATCGCATTTCAATGTCTTACGTGCACACCTGCGGCTCTGCTTCAAGGTCAATGACAGAATGTTTTTGTCAGCAATTGGGGATCTGCCCGCCAATCACATCCACGTGGTGCCTCTGTAACCTTATTCTGATTGGCACAGTCAAACTAGAGACGACTCTTCTCATAGACACGCTGCCAATAACCAGGAAGCGGAGCTGCAGATGTGCCGGTAAGACATTAAAACACGTTGTTGTAAAAACCTTTTCGCGTAAATCCAGGTTCCCCAACGGTAGTGTTATAGCTAGTGACCCCTGTTTTTCGCGAAAATAATTTTGCACCAATTATTTCGGTGCCTTACATGCACATCTGCAGTTCTGCTTTGTGTCCAGAGATTGGGTATTTTAACCCTCACGTGCCCTGGTATTCTACCGGCAAATCACAACGTGTGGTGTTGCAGGAAAGTTGCTGTAATTGGCTCAGTCAAATGAGATACGGCTCTTCACATAGACACGCTGCCAATAATCATGAAGCATAACTGGGGTAACATTCTTTTCGCGATAAACAAGGGTCCCTAGTTATAGCAATAACGGAAGTGACAACATACTGTAGCTGACTCATTTCTACTAGAGTATCATAAGTGTAGTTATCACAACAGTAATTATCGCAAATAATGTAGGCCTAAGCCTGTAAATTAGCCTTATACCCACATGAAAAAAAAGCACTATCCTCCAGAATGAAACAATTTTACATGTGTTACTTAACAAGCATAATTTCATTAATCGTGAATAGATCTTTGTTTATTGAGATATAAATCTACCGGGAAAAAAAGTGAGGGTGAACTGGAACCACTAAACACAGTTCTCGCTTTTTGTTAGGTAAGTATTACTGTAGGATTTACGTATGTCGTTGTAGAAGTGCCTGAAAGAATGGCAGCACACCAGGGAACAGTGGAAGGTGTTCGTCGTTCAGGGGTCAATAGATAGTCAAAATCAGAAAATAACAAAAGTATCTCGTACGCATTTTACAAGCTTTAAACTGAAATCGGTCAATAACACAGAAATAATTCTACTGAGCCAGTGAGGGTAGACAGACACTGTATTCTAACGAAGTAGTAAGTCGAAATAACATTTTAAAGTTCTCTCAAAGTAAATTACACTGGGAGCAATGTTACACGGAAAATATACTTGCAATGGAATTAATTTTATTATAAAATAGCATAGCACTTTAAATTAATCAACAACACTCTGATTAGTGTAAGAACTGTGGAAGACCAAGTAGTTATTAATAGAGACCTGAAAAATTCACGTTTTCTTTTAGGCACAAACTAGAATTCCAGGAACTGTAAGTTCGTGTCATTTTCATATTTGGTCCTGGAGTTATTTGACTGCTCGTGTAAATCGGTGGGCTAAAAATAAAAATTTAACTCAATTCGGGCTCATATCATTGTGTCAGCGAGCAGCTAATGAACAACTGTTGTCTGCTCGAGTTCACAGATATTCTTGGAGGTTAGACTATAACCAGCGAATTTTTCCCGTCTCTAGTTATTAATACTATTTAAAGAAACGACATCATGAAGTTGATTTCCTGGGTAGTACTTTGCTCGCTGGCCGGCCTCCATAGTACAGTCGGTTAGGCGACGGTCTGCGGTGCGAGATGTCCTGCTTTCGAATCCAGGATTGGGCATGGATGTTATGTTGTCACTTCACCCTGATCGGCTCTTAAGGCCTTGTCGTTAAAGAGCCGTTAAACCCTCTCAACCCACCTCACTACACTCGATATAATTTTGCTACACGGATAAATTTAAAAAACATATTTAACTTACCGGTTCTTTCGTATGCTATCACTAGATACATGCAAAATTCGTGTTATTTTCTGACAGCTGACTAGACTCCAAGTGACTATAGGTTCGTTCGATGTCTCCCGCTGGCCGATATTGTCGTGACTTACCGCGGAGAATGCTTACACGGTAGAGAAGACAATCTCTGTAATGACGTAACACACGTAAATGACAACACATAAAAGTTCGTGGCCAATTGAATCGCAGATTATGCTCTGTTATGTATAGGAAAGAGAAGTTTAGTCTACTACCGAATAATAACGCGAATGTTGCATGTCTCTAGCTATCACCACGCAAAATTAACACATTTTGTCCTCAACTAACCTGTATAATTATGTCGAAAGAGGGGGTCATACACGCCGCAAGGAGGTTGCATACCTTTCAGCTAAATAATTTATATTTTTGTGGAATTCTGGTCAATAAGTAAACACCAGAAGGGGTACAGTTTTCACAAAGTAAAACTTTTTTGGTTGCATATTGTTTTATTATAATAAGCTGTTAAAGTAACGAGTTCGGGCGTATTTGTGTAGCCATTATTAGAAAAACTAAGCAACTGACCGATCTATAGCTTGGATGACAACGAAATACTATTCTCCGAAGATTAAAAACATAATTAGCCAAGTCATTAGACGAAAATTTCATACAATTAAACGCACTGATATTTTACCAAGTTTAAAACGGATTTTGACACTTATAAAAAAGCAAAATGACTTTTCCTGGAGAAATCATAAGTAAGTGTTCGAATAGCCAATGACGTAGAAATTTTACTTAAGTTTCGCTAACGTAGGTGTTTTAGTTTTTTTTAAATGGCTAAAAAAAGTCAAAAATATAATTTTGGCAGATACTAACACAACCAATTTAAAACCAAAAAGAGTGTGCCGATGTTACAGTTCTAGCACGTGCAGGCAACAAGCCGATGACAGCGTAACCAACTTGGCACGTTGTAACCTGGTAGCAACGCTTCTGGTACCATCTATATGCTTTATGGGATAGTGTTTAATTACTGCCGAGAATTCCACATAAATATATATATATATATATATATATATATATATATATATATATATATATATATATATATATATATATATATACATATATATATAATGTGTTGGTTTGTATCAAACGTCCTTACACCAAAGACTTGAAGCCTGTGTTATACCGTTATGGACAGTTTGTGGATGAATGAGGATGGTTAAAAATTATGGTTTATCGCGGGAAAACTTGACTGTTTGCTGGGTTTCAACGTACGTACAGCTTATGAAAAGATTACTGACTTTTGCTTGTACTCGGGGCTGTTACCCTATTTGACTGAGTCAGTAAGAATACCACTACTGCAATTTTGTAGTCTGATATTGGTCTGCAGACAGCTACGTTATGTCAGACGTATATCACCCAATCATACAAGTTGCACGAAACTATAGTGTTTTTAAGGATATTTTGGCACAACTAATTTTCGCGATATACCATCATCTCTAACCATCGTCCAGCGGCGCAGGATGTTATATTTATTTGGAGAACACGCTGGCAGAAAACATTCCCGCGATGTTACGGCATGTCTGTGGATGAGTAATGAACTCCACGCTACAGCTGCTTGGACACCCCCAAGGCCCGGCGACATCCTTCTCGGCTAGGCCACTGTCAATTGTTTAATGGGTCGGGGCGGTCGCCCACGGGAGTCATCTCTGCTGGCGGGACTCGGTCATTTGGTCGTGTAACCTCAGAGAGCGAGCCTGCAAGCGGATGTGCGCTGCACCACGCATTTGTGCCCCACGATCGTTGTTGTTCCTTGATCTGTGGTGCGCCAAGTGCCGACCGATCATTGACCCTCTCATGGCTGCCACCCTCCGCACTGCTGCTAGTGAGGTGTCAAATATACTTGCAGATTAACCTCTATGGACAGTATATGTACAGATGATGGTATATCCGTAGTGTGACTGTAAGATAAAGCGATCACTGAAAAAAAAAAACTTATTAGTCACTGCAAAATATTTTGTTAAAATGGACCTTACCAAATTTTTTTTGTAGTGGCCACAAAAATTTTTTTCTGTCCCCAATAAAGTTTTGCAGTGACTACAAAGAAATTTTGTAACCTCTACAAAAAATTTGGTAAGGTTCGATTTAACAAAATATTTTGCAGTGACTAATAAGTATTTTTTTTAGTGATACTAATGTGGCAAACACATCACGTGATCGTTGGCACGTTATTGTAATGCATAAACTGCTCAGCGCCAGTTGTAAGATATCAGTAAAAGAGGTGTGCTTAAAATGTATCACATTTGAAACATTATTACAAAAAGTATTTTTAGTTTTATAAAGGAGACATTAGCAGCATCAGGATAGATGAATAAAATACTTTTTGTAAGACTGTTTAAAGCTGACAAATATTTAAAATCTCACAGTTGGCATTTAGTTCGTTGATGAACAACACAGCCCAGCTCTACGCTGAGTAGAACTGCTTGATTGCCATAGATAACACATTAACAGTTTTAGTGTACAACATTGTGGCAAACTGTTGAAGAAAATCAATAAGTTGTTGCTTCGCTTACATATTTCTTTTGCTTGTAACTATGGCAGGTAAGTATTTGATAACTTCACACATATATGTAGCCCATTGACGCAGTAGTCGCAATTATAATACGAATTCGAATCGTTTCGCATAAAACAGTAAACAAATTCAAACAAGAATAAACATTGGCTGTACTCACATAAACTCAGCACTATGCGCATATATTATCTGTACTGGTATATCTGAGAAATGTTTTGTGATAACATACCATTCAAAACGCTGCAGTTTTTGGCAACATGCTTTGTTGAGTGAAATAACGTCCGACACAACGTACATGACTGCAGAATAGTAACAGGCGTCAAATATTACAGTAACGGGATTCTTGCTGACACAGTCAAATAGGGTAACAAGTACACTTTCAAACAAAAGCCAGAAATCTTTTGAAAAGCTGAACGAATGCCTCCGTGATAAATCATCGTCTCTAACTACAGGAACACCCGGGTCACAGACTAAATAATAATACAGATGTGAAATGGCGTTGCGGCTTACATAATATGGGCGAACTTCTTAACTTATCGGCTGGCCGAGATTGTTTGCATCAGTCTCGTGTCTGGTTCCCAACAAGACTATATTGCTGGCGTGTGTGCTAAGTTAACCGTCTTACCGACTTTTTTCACTTGTGTTCCTCAATATTCTGTGATCAAATTTCGGAAACATGTGTATCGAGAGTTCTTCTGTGGTTGTTGGTAGAGACACGATTTTATGGCGATAAGATTTTTGCACCGTTTGGTTTCCATGCCTTATGTTCACATCCGCAACTCTGTTTCATGGTCAGTGATTAGACGTTTTAACTGTCACTTGTCTTGAGGTTCTAC
Organism: Medauroidea extradentata; assembly: GCA_003012365.1. Taxonomy (NCBI): domain Eukaryota; kingdom Metazoa; phylum Arthropoda; class Insecta; order Phasmatodea; family Phasmatidae; genus Medauroidea; species Medauroidea extradentata. Next base: position 8,491 of record PNEQ01114248.1, read on the forward strand.
TGACAAACCACAAACGTATTACGTCAAAATAGCCTCATTGTTATTGGCACAGTCAAATGAGGGACGTGTCTGAGCAAAGACACACAGCCTATAGCCGTGAAGCAGAGCTGCTGATGTGCACGCGAGACACTGAAACAAAATGTTGCAAAAATATTTTCGCGATAAAATCGTGGCTCTAGTTGTTGTTCACATGCTTCTGTGATGAGAGGTTTGTCACTTGACTACGCATATATGAATTAGGATATTGCGACACAAAACGTCAGTAACTCGAAGGTAGACCTCCGACTCATAAGAGATTTAACTATCCAGTCATTGAATTGGACGTGATATTAAGGGCGTTGCCTACCACGAACTTCAAATGTATTGCAGTGTGTTCGTAATTACGTATATTTCTACGAAACTATACCACATGTGCCAATTGTGCCAAAGCACGAAAAGAAACACACTTCAGACCATAATAGAATGTCGTTGGTAATGTACCATTCTCATAAAAAAAAAAGAATTCTGCATAACGTTCTACAATAACTAAAAACGATCTTTCCAGACGGCCGTACTTTAAAATGTACTAACTGGCTGTATGTGAAACATTATATGGTCACCGCCTAAAGTCCCATAGTAAAAATGGATCGGCAGGAATATTGCACACTAGTTGAGACTTGGCTCGTGACGATGAGGCATATGATGCGCGCTTCAATTTCGCTCTTAATAGTTCTATTTCTTCTGAGCCTATAACACGCAGGTAGGCAGCGCTCTGAAGTGTTTATGGAATACTGCCAATTTTTTCCCCCCGAAAATCAGGTGACTATAAATATTATATTCAAAGTGATCATACCTGCAGTCCTGGTTACGTTTCCCCTCGAAGCTAGTTGCTAATTTTCCTCCTTTGTTGACATAAACATGTAGTGAAGTAATAAAACAATGCACACATTTCACTCAACAAGTCTGAAGCCACAATTAAACATAAATTTATTTCTTAACAAGACGTCTTCGAATGTCCTCACTTTACCATAAAGTGCCCATATCCGGTTTTCCATGGATCGTTTACATCCACGCTGGGTGTTCACATGGGTGGAAATTATAATTTTATATTTATATGAAATAGTGTTAGTTTTATTGATGGTACTTGGAAGTACGTACATTTCCCACTCACGAAAAAAAAAAAAAAAAAAAAAAGCTCAGTCAGTTTATCCAAAATGGCATTTCAAAGTTAACATTTGCATATTTTTACTTCATACAAAACTTGAAAACCGAAAAACATAATGAAATATAAATCATTACACTAAAACCACTTACCACGGTCCAAGCTTTGAAGCATATATAAACACATTACAAAAATTGTTTGTATTAAAAAATTCAATAATTCGTATTTAACAATTTTTTTAAATTACAAAAAAAAAATCATAATAGGTTTTTGAATGCTTCAGGCTGTAGAACATGATACGTAGTTTTGATGTGATTTTTTTTTTCTATTTCATTATGATTTCTGGTTTTCATCATTTGTATGAAGTAAAAATGCGCAAACTTTGACTTTGAAATGCCATTACAGGAAAACTGTCTGAGCTTTTTTTTTTCCTTTTTTTTTTTTTCGTAATAGGAAAATGTACTCTCAAGTAACGTCTACAAAACTAACCCTTTTTTATTTAAATATATAAAAGAGAACACTGACTGACAGACATATCAAACTACAGCTCAAACCACTGGACCTAGAATCGTGGAATTTTTTGTATGGGTTCCCCTCAGGTCGTAGGCGAGCACTCAGACGGGATATCGGGAAATTCGACCTCTAAGGCGGTGAAAAGAGGTGAAACGTGTTTCCGAAGAAGCGTCGATAGAGCACGAACCCGACGGCTTATAATGGTGATTTTTATGTTAATAAGACCCACATAACACTGCATATTAGCCAATTTAAGGATTTTTCTAAATTTAACATTTAAGAGGGTGAAAAGACCTTAAATGGGTTTCCAATTAACTATCGATATCTATCGAATCCTCCGGGCTTTCACTTCAAAATGTTGCTTACGTAAATACCCAAAAATCTGTTTTAGGATTTTCTTTTTAATTTCGACCATCAAGCATAAAAGTGGCAAAATGTGATTTTTTTATTAACCGTCTATATCACTGGAACACAACTGACTATTGTCGTGAATTTTTCTTCAATTCGTTACGTATAAAAATGTCTATGACACGACTCCAATACGTTTCGAAATTCTTTAATTAAGGGGACGAAAATACGTGAAATGTGTTTTTTTTTTATTATTCCTCCATATTTATCGAACAGATCGAGTTATAAAAATGCTCTTTGCTTTAGATTAATTCATTTGTAAATATATCAAATACCATTAAAATACATTTTCCGAATTTAGCCCCAA
>PNEQ01114248.1:18136-60409 GCA_003012365.1 Medauroidea extradentata
CCCCCCCCCCCCCCCCCCCCCCCCCCCCCCCCGCCGCCTTACACTTCCAACCAATCGTAGCCTCGGTGGGCGGCTGACCAAACCAAACCTGACCTTTCCTCCGTATCGGTTTAATATTTCTTTTCAAAACTAGCACAGGTTAACATTAAAATACACTCGAACTTATTTACGAAATTTGGGCCCTTTATGGTAACTAGAGACCTGAAAAATTCGCGTTTTCTTTTAGGAACAAGTTATAATTCCAACTACTATAAGTTTTTGTTTATTCTGCAACTGGCCCTTATTCTTATGACAGTTCATGGAAGTCGCTGAGCGAATAACAGAACCGTAACTAAATGAAGGCCCATATCACTGTCAGCGAGCAGCTTGAGTGCATACATATTCTTGGAGGCTAGCCTATAGGTCAGTTAAACCGGAGAATTTTTCCCGTATCTAATTATAACTAATAATAAAGTTAATATTAGTTTCACTGCAGGGGTAGACGAAGCCTCGTCCATGTGCTGACCTTCACAGCCTCTGAGCTCTGTCTCCCATGCCAACTCAAGGTCTCGGGCTAGCTAACATCTGATGTTTACAGCTGTCCCTTCCCTGCTGAGTTAAGGGTTAACCAGGGTGACACAATTCAAAACTCCTATCCTTCACCTCTCGCTAGTATACAAAACTAAACTGAACATAAATTACATAAAACAAAGTATTCTGAATACAGTGCAATTTCACCTGGCTCTCTACGGCTATTCTAACACAATTTATTGTATTTACCTTGTACATTATTACTAAATCACTATGAATAACAACGAGGCCTATTACTAAGGACAAGAATTTTTGGCGAAAATATTTTGTCCCAATTTGTTTCAGTGCCGTATGTACGAACCTGCAGCTCAAGATCATGGCTATTTGCAGAGTGTTTTTGTGCAGAGTCGCTATTAATTTGACTGCGCATATCAGTACACAGATAACTGCGACACATCACGTTCTGTAATTTGGGGGGTTATCCTTCAGACACTGGGTGTTACGGCATCCAATTACTGACCATAAAGCAGAGATGCAGGTGCGCACGTAAGGTACTGAAACAAAGTGCTGAAAAAAAACCTTTTCGCGACATTTCCTGTCTCTACCTATCACACGTTCTGCTCCTTGCATGATTTGACGATAGTTTTGTGGAACGATCTTGCTCTTTACACACGAATCACATACGTTCAGTCAAAGTGCAGCAGAACTGGTACTGGCCCAGTCAAATAGGGACTACTAATTGTAATTAGTTTGCTACCTGATTGTTCGCGGCATAATTATGCATAGAGCCCACGATTTTTGGTGAAAAGAATTCTGCAACAATTTGTTTCAATACCTTATGTGCACAAATGCAGCTCTGCTTCTTGAGTATTGGCAGAATGTAGACGTGGCTCATTTGACTAGTGCCAGCAGGGACAAGGTTACTGCGACACCACACTTATGTAATTTGTGGGTAAAACCCCGAGACGCTGAGAATTTAAAACAGCCTATCACTGACCACGAAGCAGAGTTGCATACGTGCACATAAGGCATTGAAACAAATTGTTGCAGAATTCTTTTCACCAAAAATCGTGGGCTCTAATTTTGCAGTGTACGGCACCATATTGCCGACATATATGTTAACTTCTGTGTGCAGGAAGAGTTGCCTACCCACCAGGCAAGAAACTTGTGTGTGCGCATTCATAAAAGCGGTGGGTCTTGAAGAGTTGCAACAAAATTACGAGTTGAGCTGAAGAGTTATACGTTACAGTACATATTTTCACCATTTTCCACAAGGATACAACTTCCTAAACAGTTCGTTTAGTTTCCGAAGACCCTGTATGTACACGTATTTTGAGTACGAATATGGTAGAGTTACATATGAAATCTCAGGAATGCGAGTGCGAACGCAAGCGCAAGAGAAGGTGCGAATAAAATACTATCAGTTTTAAATACAATCAGAGCTGGGGCCTGGAGTTCGACTCTATACGGATATGCAGATGCTAAGAGCCAAGAGTTGTATTTCAGTATTCAATTTAACTAACGGACACCAAACAGACCAAATTTAGAGAGAAATTACTTCAGCTTATGTATAAATTTTGTTCTGCAGAAAAATAAAATTTGCTCAAAAAACTATATTTTGCGTAATAAAATTTGTTGTTTGGAATGTTTCCTTTGAGAACAATTTTTTATCTTTGTAGTAATTAAAAAATATTTTGACAATAAAACTAGTCCTTAAAATAACAACTAATATTAACATAAGACCTTATTGATTGACTTTTTTAATGGTAACGTAATTTTTCGCTACCATTTCTGTAAGCTATGCACAAAATATGGTCCGTGCGACAAAGAACTTTACAGCTATAAGTCTTTTTAGTGCGTGACATGTGTTGCTTTACGCGAGGGCGTTGTTAAGTGCAATGTTCAAGTAGTGTGATTCACAACATTTCCAGAAACCCACTGTTCAGCTGCAATAATGCCAACATTCTACCACGCTCGTAACTTTAACAAGCTGCCAATTACTAGCATGCCACCCAATCTCTGAAACTTTTCGTACACGGTAGGCGGTTACAAAGATGTCGGCTAGTATACATGATGTATCAGAATTTCTTTCACAAACTTGGAGGGTGCGTTCTTTACTTAAAAAAAAAGTACTGATAAATATACGTACCAAAATTCTTATTTTTTTTTGTTATGAATGAAAAAACATAATATCACATCTGTTAGATATTTTCAATGTATTAGCATCGGTGAAATTGTCACCCACCCACAAAATCAGTAACGCTTTGTGTGTGTATGTGTGTACGTACTTTTTCGAATAAATACTTTATAAACATAGTATACGGTTGTTGAAAGAACTGCAGTTAGCTCTCTTTTTCAATGAAAATTGGATACTTTGTATATAGCAATTACGTATTTTCTCTGGACTCAATACACGAGCATTATAGGTACCGTATCACTATAGTCATAAAAATATAATGTTTTCCGTTCTTATTTATGTTTTTACACCAGGTTTTGTATAGTTTAGTGGTTCTTTAAGCCTCAAAATAACCATTGATATAAATATGCTCAGTGCTCATAGTTTTAGACTAATTAGCGCCTCATGAATTCATGAAATGTGTTTGGTTTGAACCACTACATTCAAGTGGCAATGGCAGATCGTCAACAGAGCAGAAACGAAACAGTTAAGCACAAAACTTGCCTAGAGAAAGCTGTGTTGTGTAGCACTACAAATTTTCAAATGAGTAAGTGAATGTCCCCAGTCACTGCAGATTTATAGGAGCCGCACACTTTCACTTTATAGCATGAAGAAATTGTGAGCCGTAAAATATTTGTATTGGTGTTTCTTCGTAGTTAACGTACTACCGTTTCTATCAATCGTACTGGATAGTAAATTAAACTTTTATTTACAAAAGTTTTCGTCTTGTTAATGACTGAAATATTAAGAAGGTTCCCGGGGCATGACGTGTTACAATATGAAATAAATTTTAACGAAATTTGTTTGAATATGGAGAAACAGAGCTAGCAACTGAAAATAGTGTTGTCTACAAAACACTTTCATTTCTCACCACGCGTGTTGAATTTTCCTTTTATAATTCATAGCAAAATTTTCACAGAAATTACAAAAAAAAACTATTATAATGATTTAATATTATACAAATGCTTTTGGTATTAGTAGCCAATTTTCACATACGCATTACCTGATGTCTCTGTAAAGGCGAGAATATAGTCATAATAAAATAATACAATTGTAATTAATTACGCTATCAATATTGTCCATACGTTATGGATATATGAGTTTATAGCCAGGTAATATTTTTAACTAGAAGTCGATAATTATACGTTTTAGTATGTTTTTTTCTAAACAACGTAACACAAAAAAAAAGTAATACCAATTCGGCTTTTGATGCCCCTCGCTATAAGGGCACGTTTCACAGCCATTTTGAACGTCATATTTTTATATTTGTACCAGATATTTTTTTCTTATAATTGTGACTAAATTTTGTTCTTAAAATTTTTTTTATCCCTCATAGATCTTTGTAATGACTCGTAAACGTAAAATGTTTCGTTTTATGGTTTTGTGTAAGCCACTATAACTAACTGGCATACCAAACTGAAAAAAAAGTTACAGCTAATAACAGTGTTGTAGGCTACAATGTCTCCTATATAAAAATAAAATACATTTGTGCTTAATTTAAGTGCTAAAATTTGAAATTAAAATTTTAAAAAATAATTTTTTTAGTTATGCAACAAGAAAACACACTTCAAACTATGTCGCTATATTTTTAAAATTTGGCCCGATTACTATAAACATAATTTTTTGAGTCCTGCAAAATGGCCAATAATGACTTCCAGACTTCCGTATCTGGAAAAACGACAACTGTGTTCTAAAAACACAACAATATAAACGAGTGTTAGACCTTGAACTATGCTGCCCACAAATTAAATAATTTGGTCACCACTTAAAGTCCCATAGGAAGAAAGGAATGCATGCGCGCCAGCTAAGTGGCTTTAGCGAACAGCCGACAATGTGTTACATAATATGCCGATCAGAGGCACCCTTGCAAATCCATAGATTTTCTGCCTCACACACGTACATAAACATACAAACGCAGCGATCTAGGGAGAGCACTATCTAAGGTTAATTCTACTACAGGTTAGAAAGATCAATGTTATAAGTTTGGCACAGGGAAAATTTCTGCCACTTGAGTGCTGGTATCGCTAGTGCACCAAACTGACCAATCACAGAGCTTTTCTTGATTTTAAGTTACATTAAGTTAATAATTTAAAACGCCAAATCGGTTTCATTTCACTTTAAAATTAAATTACTAATATAATTTCAAAGTTATTCATATTTAATTTTATTACGGTTTCGTATTTATCTGGTATTAGCGATTGAAGCGAAACTAGTGGCAGAAATGTTCCCTGTGCCAAGCTCTTCCATAAGAAAACGCATTTTCTTTCTAACCCGCAGTAGAATTAACCTTACCCTAACAATGACTAGCCAGTAGCGTGAGGAGGGCGGCCAACCTTTTGGGAACTACGGCCAAAAAGTTTACCCAAATCATGTCACGGACCACCATACATAACTTTAAAATTGACTTATTTTCATAAGTTCAAAATGTAGGTAAAGTCGACATATGTTCTAATAAAGTAAATAAACAATCATTTTATAAAATGTTTAGTGGCAATGTATTCTCAGTTCTTGTTAAACTAAACAAGCATTTTACAGTTTAAATAAGAACAATGACAAAAAATCAGAAAAAAGCAAACAATTTCGGTTCAAATTAACATTATAATAATTATATTAGAATAACATCGACAATACAAAATTTTTGTTTAGTTATTTTTATTGTAAGCGTAAATAATTTTAAAATGTAGCGCAAATGCTTGGCGGGCCATTCTAATGGGTGGGCTGGGCCAGTGTTTGGCCCGCGGGCAAATAGTTAGCCGTACCTGAGATTTGGTATCTGATGATGGACATACCTGCGAGGATGAGTCCATGGCTGCAGGTGTTGTCCGCCTGGCTGCGACGTCTGTCGGCGGCGTGACGACCACCCTGGGTGAACTGGACAACAGCGGCGAGTAGTCGTCTGCTCTCAGAGTCCAACCTCGCCTCCCCACCACCACGGCGCTACTGTCGGAGCCGCTGTCCGCCCACCTCATCTCGCTGTCCATCCTGGCTGCACCATAGAGGTAGTACATAGTAGAAGGAACATGGCGTCTCTAATGTGCAGAGATAAAATGGGAAAATACCTTAGAGTAAATATAGGGTAGAGGGAGTATCCTCTATACAGCTGCGTAGGAAATTGTGTGTTCAACATGTGTCACGTGACTTTAGTGAAATATGCGTGAGAAATTTGAAATAGCATTGAGAGCCAAGATAATAATTGCTTAGTAATCACATATATGCTACGTTATTTTGGTACATTATGAATATATGCACTAAGGAAAGCGTACTCCCATATTATCACATAGTATAATTTCGTAGAAAATTCAGAACGACAAATGTAAACAATGTTTGCCTCGTTACTGTTTTCCTTAACACAGATGTTTTTAGTAAAAAGTAAATATTAGCTATTATACTTACTATAAGGTTTTTAACCGAGATCTTGGTGACACCACATGACTAAATATGTATTCTGGAAGGTACGCCATGAGTTTCAAACATCACGACTTCATTTTTACTCCAAGAAAACATAAATAAACAGCACCAAACTCTCGAGACCATGTTGGACACACATTTGTGACGTCGTGTTCCCTCTAAAATATATTACCTCTATGGAAAATACAGATGACGCACAGCGGCACAGAACAAATAAGTGGCAGCAGAAGCGAAAAGATGTGGTTTTTATCGTATTCGTTTTCTCTTTGGATTGTCATGGTGACTGGAGCATAAAGGAAGTAAAGTATTCAAGAGTGGACACGGCCATGTTAACCAACGAGCCACTAAAAAAGGGGCATCATTCACCGGCAACTTCGGAAACAAAACTTTTACTTTAGAGGTTGGCAACAAAAATACGTTATCTAATTTCTTGTTCAAATATTTGGGGAAAGTATAACATTTGTACGCCCGTTCTGCGCGTGAATAAACAGAATCACAATCGTAGAACAGGGGTACCTCTTGATCTTCCCCATTATTATAAAATTTAATTAGAATTATTCCAAAAACACAGAAACTATTTACGATTCGTAGCCATCATGAGCAGTCCGAGCAGTCACGAGGTCGCGAGTCTCATGGTAGACAACTTAACCGAAAAGTTATTGTAGCCTAATTGAAAATGTGTATTACTATAAATAAATAAAAATCTAATATATACGCAATAAATGCTTGACACTCTAGTATCATAAAACACCAAATATTGTCTTTATATTACACATAATGTTTACTTTGTAATGTTGTCGGTGCATGATGCCCTTCAAACTAGTGGCCCTAGCCGCCCTATTCTGTGTCCACCCCCTGGAGCACAGAGTTCGTTGATGTTAGGTTACACTGAAGTTTAGTATGATATATTTTATAACCTGTGAGGAAATAGTCACGTAAGTAGCGTCACATTTAACAATGACTGGATTCAATTTCTTGGACGTACTCCATTGCAAATTGAATGACTGTCAAAGAAAACTAAACAAATAAAAGAAAACCATAATATAAGCAGAGTATGCTTTAGTCAGCAAGTTACATACACAACAAGAAAGTCCAAAGGAATCGGGTCAAATAGAAAACAAGGAACAGTCGCACTCGTGTTCCTGAACCCTGTGTGTCTACCTGATGACAGGAATAGATTCCAGTTCCCGAAACGTCGTAACACTGTCTGTCTGGAAAACTACTGTGTCTTGTTTCGTCTCTTCGTTGTGTAGTTTGTCTTTCCTGTATACGTCTGTTATCTGTTGCGTTTTGTCTCGTCTATTTGTTGTGTCTTTTTGTTATTTTCTGCTCGTGTCTGATATTTTCTGTGTTTTTTGTTTTATCTCATCGTTGTGTCGCATGTTACTTGGTTTTTTTATTTTATTTGTTATTATTTTATTTATTATCTGTTTGTTCCTTGTTTTCTATTTGACCCGATTCCATTTTGGAATTTCTTGTTGTGTATGTAACTTGCTGACTAAAGCATACTCTGCTTATATTATGGTTTTCTTTTATTTGTTTAGTTTTCTTTGACAGTCATTCAATTTGCAATGGAGTACGTCCAAGAAACTGAATCCAGTCATGCACTCCCATTGCACAGTTCTTTCAAAGATCATATTCAACAATACTAAATATATTAATTAGATACAAACTAATTGCAGCATTTCTTGAAATATAAGCTGTTTGAACAAATGTTTCAAATTCCACATGGCTTTGTTTACACGCCTCTAAGCCCCAAGAACTGGTACAATAACCATGGTTAAGTGCGCCGTCTACCCGCGCGTGAGAGGCTCAAAAGCGACGGAGCTATTAGGTCGACCTTGAAGCGCACATCAAATGCCACGTCGCCTCAATGAGCCAAGCGCTGAACTAGCGTGCAAGGTTCCCGCTGAACCGTTTTTACGGAAGGGAAAGATTCGCTCTACAGGTCTATAATATTCAGAATATCGTGAAAATGATTACTGTTACATAAAAATCAGCGTCAAAAGTCCCGATTCGGTCACTTTCACACTCAAAAAAATACTTGTTAGGAACGATAACAGTTAATGGCAAAACTATATACCTGTACTAAGATCCTTAAATGCTTTTCGTAGCCTAACCGCGTGACAACACGTTGAATGGTTTTCGAATGAAATCAGGATTGTTAAAGGTCTGCGCGCCTCTTCACGATTCTAGTAGACGGCGCCCTTAAAAAGCTGTTTATGTAGCTTCTGGTGGAATCAGTTATTCTCTAATGTTGAGCCTTGAATCGTGTTGTGTAACATTTCTGAATATTTAACTAAGATTAATATACAAACTAAATACAATGTCTCAAGCAATAAAAGTGATTAAATAAAGAATGGCTCGAATCCATATGGCAAGGTTTATATTCATGTACGCCCCAAGAGCTATTACGATGGCAGCAATGGAAAAGCTCACCTTTGTTGCTTCTGTTAGTATTATTTGTTCGGTGATAGTAGTCTATACCACGGCCGTAGAAGAACAGGTCTGGACATTCATCTGGAAACTTGACCTCCTTGTTGTTTGGCTGCAGTTCACCAAGTTACTGATAATTCTATTAATTTTTGGCGCTGTAATTCTGGCGGTCGAGCTCAAACTCCGCCCACTTCCCTCCCATCAAGACAAACAAATTATCAAAACGTATTTTTTTGTCAATTTATGAAATACTTCTTTCGCTCACAATTTTAAATCATGGCTCCAGATATCTTTATTTACTTTATAATGTTAACAATAGAAAAAAGTGGGCGGAGTTTGAGTCCGACCGCCTGGATTACAGCGCCAAAAAGTACAACATTCTCGGTAACTCGACAAACTACAACCAAACAACAAGGGGGTCAAGCAAAATACATTGGTAGATAGACGAGTGTCCACACCTGTACTTCTACGACAGTGGTCTATACTGAGGTCACGGCACAATCTAAGAGGAAGAGGTCTTGAAACAGCGTAATGCTCTCCAGCAAGAATAATTGACTCCCTTTTTGCGCTACCAGCAGTAATTTTGTGAATGATTTGCCTTGTTTACATAATGGCGGTGTTACAATTTTTAGAGTTATTTATACAAAAATATGTTAATATGGTGAGCTGGTATTGTAGATGTATGTTTCGTATCCATAAATGCATAGGCATGTGTATGTGAAACTGTTTATATAAGTCACGTGAAAAAATTGTATAGATACATTCGAACAAAATCTATTCTTTCCTGCCCTACAAAATTTTAGAATCGTTGCAATGTGTGTCTACATGTAAAATATTGAAAAACTAAATCTAATGTTTGAAAATGTGTTTCAATTCAAAATTTAATGTACATAAAAATACTTCTGGGGAACGTTTTTTCAAAGTAGCCATTGAAAAATAACATACAAATTAAATTGGTTCTTTTCTCAGAGGCATGTTATAGGATAATTCTGTAAAATATAATTATTTTTATACGAATGTAAGTTTTTTTAAATATGCTAGGAAACTGTGTTTGCTAATTTACGAATGAGTTATCTTTCATTTGGATGTTCATAGGTGACAATCGTTTCGATACTCTCCGATCACTGACAACGACGAAATAATTACTGATTATTGATGTGGTTCCGTTTTTGCTACGAACACTGACAGTCTATCAGTGAAATCAGAGCTCGCCAGCAGTATCGGAATACGGCATTTTTTTATTTCCGTAACAATATGGCGGAGTTTAATCAGCTGTTCTTGTAGATAGCCTTGGTTAAGGTTAATTCTACTACCTCTGCCTCTAGTTTCGCTGCTACTGCAAAAGGACCAGAAAATACGAAACTGAAGTAAAAATAATTTAAATAGGCTTGGAAATAACAGAAGTCATTAAACTTAATTTTAAAGTGGAAATAAACCAATTTCGTATTTTAAATTATCATCTGTACTAAAAATTCAGGAATGCTCTGTGATTGGTCCGTTTGCGCCCATTACCGATTGCCTACCAGCGCTCAAGCGGCAGAAATTTTCCCCGTGACAAACTTTTAACATTGATATTTATAACCTGCAGTAGAGTTAACTTCAGCCTTGGTTTATACTGAGAAATGAGGTTATGGTTGGACAACCCACAGCCATGTTTTTACGTTAATGGTTTCCTCCCACTTCCATCTTAAGGGGGAGTGTTAGATAATTTTCTTGTATTTTTGTTTTTGTGTCATAATATTTGTTCGAGTTGTATTATCAAATTTTTCTCATTGGCAAGATATAGGATATTTTCTTGATTAACTGCTTGACATAAATAATAATGGAATCTTCCATTAATTTGTCATGCAGAATCACTACAAGTGAATATGTTAACTTTCAATAATTATTACAGGTTACTATTATTATCTCCAAAATTCATCACAAATGTATTTCAACCCTCAACATTGCCACATTTGTAAAAAAATATTCTAAACAGAAGTTATTGTTACAAGATTGTAAAGAATAATTATAGTTATGTTTTATGCTGCTAGAGACACTGCTGTAATTAAAGAAACAGTTCAAAGGTAACCCAAAACAGATATGTTGTGATTGTGTGTCTTCCTCAAACCATACCATACATTTTAACAGATAATGGGCCCACGCAAATTTTTTCCGTAATAAAGCGAACGTCGCTTTATAAGCAACATGCTCGGCGATATCGGTAAAAACGAAAAAGTGGTTTATAGTTGTACGAAACAGTACATTGAAGGTTGTTTGTGGTTGGTGTAGGAAACATGGCGTCCGGTCTTTCTACGACTACGAACTACCCACAGTTAACAGATACCAATAATTGGAAGTTTCGTGTTTTTCACTACTAGATGAAAAAGAATTGCGATATGTTGTTGAAGGGGAAGGCAAAACAGAAGGGATGTGGGAAAAAGATGTGGAGAAGTTCAACACAGCAGACAATAAGGCCAAGTATCTGATCATTAATTGTATGACCGATCGTCATATTGACTATGTCAGAGATGCCAAAACTGCTGGGGACATGATTACAGCTTTATGTAAGATATTTGAGAGGAAGAGTGCCATCTCAAAATTGTTAAAAATAAAAAAGCTACTAACGTTCAAGTGCACCACATCTCTACAGGAACACTTCAACAAATTTGACGGTTTAATTCGTGATTTGGAGGGGATGGGGTTAACTCTAGTAACTCAGGATGACAAAGTATGCCATCTACTGCTTACCATGTCAGAACGCTACAAGAACATTATCACAGTACTTGAAACAATGGACGCAAACTTGACACTGGATCTCATGAAGTCAAGGCTACTCGATGCCGAATTAAAAATGAACCACATGCAAGAAGAAGACACTGGCAGAGAATCATATTTTATTGCTTCAAGACCTCTGAGGAGACGTTACGGATGTGGAGACACCCGTCATGTTGTTGTGGATTGCCCTAAAGCAGAAAACAATAACAGATATGCTTTCCGTGGTCGAGGAAACAGAAATTATCGAGGAATAAATCACAGATACTGTGGTCGAGGTAGTGGAGGACACAAGTCAAACTACTTTTGCTCTGAAGAAGCAGAAGTTACATTTGTTGCCACAACAGGAAAGGAAGATGCGGCCTTTGCTCAAGGTGAAGGGGCTGTGAAATAAATTACATTTATTTTATATTCAGGGTTCATTGACAATCTTATTATGCCAAGTATGTCGTGCCTGACCAATATTGAAGACATGGAGAGTCCTATTAAGATAAATGTTGCTAATTGGGAAGAGCTGACAGCCGAACAAAAGGGGTGACTAGGAGTGGTCAAAGGTGATGTAAGAATGAAATTGGAAGCTCTTATGTGATGGTATTACAGATAATTTTCTTGTAGTATTTATATAGTAAGTGCTAATGAGTTAATTTATATTTAAATGGATTGTGTGGATTTTAAATTAATTTCAGTTAACTATTACGCTAAATAATCTTATAATATTTTTTATATTTAATAATTTTTGGTATTTATAGTTATGTAAATTCATTTTGTGAATGCAGTAGTTATGGAACAGTAATAAGTAAACTACTCATATCTCTATGTTTAGAGGTTTGAAACCTCTCAGGCAACAAAGCCCTAGAGCCGGCCAATTTTAAACTATTGCATTGTAGCAATAGTGTAATTTTCTTGCAGTTCTATCTCCTTTTGAATGGTGCAAGATGTCATGGTAGATAGGACCTGCGAAACCCATATTTAATCTGCCATCAACATAAATTAGTTAACTCAAGGGAGAGAACACTAGGCAGAGTAATAATGTAAATAGTACTAGCCACCTTAAGAAGAGGCAATTTTTGGTTTAGTTTTATAGAATTTATAATTGGAGTGAGCTTCAAGCCATCGCCTACAAGACTGTAAGATCAACTTCAAATTACCAATTTAAATTTTATTGATCTTTTGAGTTGCCTCTTGGATTAAGTGTTTGAACTGTTTCGGCTAAACCTTTTATTTATCTTAGCCAGTGAATTGTTACGAGTTAAAGTTTCATTTTGAACAGACGTTTTCTCCAAGGCCAGAGGTCCTAGCTTAAGTTTTAATTGTATCTACTAATTGAGTAGTCGAGGCATATTATTAAATTACAACCAATTATTTGATAGAATATAATAACACTGAGATATATAACTAAAACTGTTTCTACATTGCAAGATATTCGTTTATACACAACAGTTTAATTAAATATGCTATTGAAACATGGGACCGTGCAATGCTAAGGGTATTCTGAAGCTATACATTTGTAGGGAATGGCATCTGTATTTTTGCAAATAAATGACTATTTTCAAATTTTTCAAATTAACCCCTTCTCTACGAGTTATTACAGCACTAAAGGTGTTGAATGTATCTTCTCACACTTTTTTTGCAACTCACCTCGTACACGGTTTAGTAATTTAGATTTATTTATAGTACAGTACATCTTAAGTTACACGTACTTACCACACTCATTTTAAAGTTGAATAAATTTAAAGTACCAAATCTTACATTCAATCTGCTATCAATGAAGAAAGTTGTCAACTCAGGGAAACAGGTTATTTTTAGTAATACCAATGCAGAAACAGTTGATGATAGTGGCCTCATCATTGTATGTTGTGCATCTGGAAAGCTTTATATGGTGGTATCTTCCCTTCATAAAGTAGAACATTGCTGTTCGGTGAATGTGAATGATTTGTGGCATAGGCGACTTGGTCATCTGAATCGTCAGAGCTTGAGGTTGATGGAGATGCCGCGCTCCAACAAAGTATGTGACTCATGTCGGCAAGGGAAAGCCAATCGGCTACCGTTCCCCAGGAGTACATCACCCAGATCTAACAAGATTGGCGAATTACTGCACACAGATGTAGGAGGTCCAGTTGCCACCCCTACAAATGATGGTGAGCGATTCTATCAAACCATCACAGACGGTTACTCACACTTCTGTGTTGTCTACCTGCCCAAGAATAAGGCTGATGTAGCAGAAAATACCATAGCCTATAGAAGACATTTGGAAAAATAGTTTGGAGAAAGGTGTACAAGTCGTGTGAGGTGCGACAATGGGGGAGAGTTCTTGTCAAAGAAAATAAAGACATTCTGCACTGAGAATGGCATCCGGTTAGAGTATTCAGCTCCATACTCCCCACAAATGAACACGGTAGGTGAAAGGTTAAACAAAACTTTACTGGACAAAGTGAGAACAATGTTCGCGGAAACAAATATGCCAAAAAACCTTTGGGGAGAAGCTATACGCACTGCAGCATATCAGCTCAATCCGTCTTCTACTGCAGCACTTGAGGGAAACATTCCTGCCCAACTCTTTTAGGAAAAAGTTGACATCACGAAAATGAACATTTTTGGAACCAAAACTTGGGCGAGGACATTTCCACAGAAAGACAGCTGGACAGCAGAGCCAAATAACCAGAATGGTAGGCTGCAGCCCAAATGATTATATGGTAACAAACCCCATCACAGACAACTGATGTGTGGTATGATGAGCAGAACAATCCAGCTGTGCCAAAAATCAATATCAGGGAAGATGATACCAAGGAACGTGAAGTAAAAGTCACCACAGAACAAAACCCCACAACTGATGAAAGTCATAATGGTAGTGAAGAACTTGTCAACATAGAAAAGACTCTTACTATTGCCGAAAGTGATGAAGATTTCCATGGGTTTGAAACTCAGAATGAAGAATTGCCCCTAACCAGACCTAAGAGGAGAGTAGTAAAACCAAAATCCCTGGAAAACTATAACTTTATGTAGCCTACTGCCTAATGAGTGAGTGCGACCCACGGAGTTATGAAGAAGCTGTGTAAGAAAGTGTGAAATGGAGAACAGCCATCAAAGCTCGAAAAAACAACCAGTTGCTGCCCTGAGCTCAGCAGAGACTAAATATACATAATACAATATGGCAGCCTCAGACCTACTGTACTTGAAAGGGCTTCTGTCGGAGTTTTTTGGTGAAACAATAGAAGTGGAGGGCTTTCTTATGGTTGACAACCAGGGAGCAATACATATGATAAAAAACTAGGAGAACACTAGATGTTCCAAGCATATATAAATCAAATTTCACTTCCTGAAAGTCATTGTTGATAAACAACTGATAAGAGTCAACTATGTAGAGTCAAGCAAATATGTGGTAAACATGTTTACAAAACCATTTAGTTCTACTAAATTCTATATGTGCAGAGAGATGTTGTGTCTGAGATAATGTATGTTGAGCTAAAATGTAGGTACTGATTCTTTCGTGTTGTATGTAGAACTAATATTTGGGCCTAAATGATTTATCATATGCAACTACAAATTATATTTAGTTCGATGTTGTAGAAAATGCTAGAAGGGTAAATCAATTTAAATTAATATAGTATACTGTAAACTTGAAATTGACAAGGGTTGTTACAAGATCGTAAACAATACCCATAGTTATGTTCTATGCTGCTAGAGGTATTGATGTAAATAAAAGAAACAGTTGAAAGGTAACCCAAAAGAAATATGTTGCGATTGGATGTCTTCCTCAAACCAGTCAGGTATACCATACATTTTAACAGTTATTGCGGAAAATCGATTAACAAAATTTAGAATCTAACTCTCCCTCTTAAGTGTTAGTGAACGGCAGCTTTCCCTTTACGTTTGAGGCACGGAAACGGGGAAGGCGATAAGTCGAAAATAACACGTCCATCAAATACCTCATTGCCCGTAGGCGCGAAGGACTAAACTAGCGTGCAGTGTTTGCGTAGAAATGGTTTTTCAATGGGACCTCAAGCGATGACCCTGTAATTTTATTTGTGGAAAGTTTCTGGTAATGTCCTATGCAGGTTTCTATGGGTTAGTTTTACGATTACAATAGATATTTTCTCAGCTACAGCAACGTGAAAAAGTTATTTTTATCACTTTTGAGGAGCTTGGAAATCATGTTTTTAAAAAGTGGATGGCATTTCTTAAATCAAAGGGACACAGTTTGAAGTGTGTCTTCTTTTCGTAGATAAATGCATTAGAAACATTTTTTTAATAGTAATACAAAAAATAATACTTTCCGTACAACAATACAGCACGGTTCACGCGTCTGGTCTACAGACTTTTAAGGACCGGTTTCACCAACCAAATTTAAGCGACTTAATCTAGATTACTCTGTACTTAATCTCGATTATACATGTTTTGGGTTTCACCAAGCAGTTAATCTCGATTTTCTCGTCTTAAGCGAGATTAAATTTTAACTGCTCGATTTTGGCCGGGTAACGTCACTAATCTCGCTTAAGTTCATAATAAAATGGCGCGAGCACTGTATAATTTGGTACTTGAAGACAATACAATACAGATGATGAAGACTTTATTCCTGTGTATCTGCCTCGTCCGATTAGAGAAATAAATCATTATTTTTATAAGTATGACGATACAGACTTCCAAATACATTTCCGCTTGTCAAAACAAGAGGTCCATTCACTTTTATTGATACATATACCTACAATACAGAAGTCACAGTGGTCTAGAGGAGCCGACCCTCCGTGGCTCAGTTGGTTGAGTGGCCGGCTTTGGTGCGGGGGGTTCTGGGTTCGATTCCCAGATCTGGCTGGGTGTAAATGTAAATTTGTGTTTGTTCATTTGGGTCTCAAAAATTGTCACTATACAAATTATCTCACGAAACGTACTGGGGTCACTCAAATTAAGTCACATTACAGGGGAGAATGGTTGGTGCAGTGGTGATGCGGAAGCTTCCGCATCGCCGCTGCACCAAACCTTTTAATATAAATTAAAAATCTCTAAAAAAAAAAAAATAAAATAAAAAATAGAGGTAAGTGCATAGGTTCTACAAGCGGATAGAGTGGTTCGATGCTTACCACTTCTATTTTTTTTTATTTTCAAATTAATTTCGTGTAAGCGTCCTTTATTCAAAAGTTATTTGATAAATAAGTTCAGTGTTATTTATGAAGTACAGTGATCATTAAATTTTTTTTTTTAACTACAAGGTTATTCTTTGTTATTTCACAAACATATACTTTGTATTATGTTACAAGGACAACCGTTGTAGTTTTACAAGGGATTTCTTTTGCAACTGGGTTTCCAATGATTTTTTTTGTAAAAGTAAAAAAAAAAAAAAAAAACATTTTTTTTTTTTCAGTGTATGAGGTTCTGTTTAACGTCTGGTACTTTCAGGTTAGCAAAAAATATACTGACGAGAAAATATATAATAGATAACGTTTGCTTTTACAGCAATAAAATAATGTAAATTATTATATTTACTGGATTATCTTCCCCTGGTCTTTCTTTCTGGCTTTGCTCCAAAGTTACCCAGGGGTACCTAGTCCTCTAGCTGCACCCACCCGTACATAGTATGATGCAAATGCTCCCTCCTTCCCCTCAAGAATGTTGTAACAAAGTTTCCAAATGAAATAATTCACAAACACACATTCGGCAATTTCCGACATGTGTTCGGGTATTTCTGACACATTTAAGGCAACTCAGCTCACGCAACCTATCATGATGCCAAGTTTAACTAATCTCTGGTAATTTGAACTCGCTGTGTTGTTGGTGGAACGCACTTCTAACTTAAACTCAGGTTTAGCTCTTCATCGAGTTTTGTTAATCTCGCTTTGTGGGAAAGTTAAACTTTGTTGGTGAAACTGGCCCTAAGAATGTTCAAGTGGGGAAAAATCATAGTTTTATATTTGCATAAAACAGTGTTAGTTTTGTATACGCTACTTGGGAGTACATTTTCCTCCCATAATAAAAAATTAGCTCAACCATTTTTCCCATAATGGTATTTCAAAGTCTAAATTGGTATGTTTTTAGTTCATACACCCCCAGAAAACTAATTAAGGTAATGAAACGAAATAATTCACAGTGAAAGTACATGTCACTGGCTAGGACTTTAAGTGTATAAAAACCAATTCAAACAAAGTTTTGTATTTTTTTTAATTTCTGAAATTTAAAAATGTTTTGCTAATTTTAAGAATTTATTTTGTATTGTATTTTTATATACTTGAAGCCCTAGCCCAGGACATGTACTTCCACTATGAATTATTTCGTTTCATTATGCTAATTGGTTTTCGGGGGGTGTATGAGCTAAAAACATGCAAATTTTTACTTTGAAATACCATTATGGGAAAACTGGCTGAGATAATATTTTTTTTTCGTAAGAGTAAAATGTACTCCCAAGTAACTTCTGTAAATTGACACTGTTTCATACAAATACGAAATTTTGACTTTTTCCCCACTTGAACACTCTTAAGGCCTCACTTCACCCATCGTAGAACATGCACACTGCTCCATCTGTATGTTTATCTAATCTCTGATAATGTGTGTCCAACATGGTTTCGAGAGCACGACCTAGAAGAATAGCAGGTCTGGACACTCATTTGAAAATTTAAACCCCCTTGTTGACTGTTGGTTGGTGATTTTGCCGCTCGTGCGATACATTCCAGTTGTCAGTATTTAGCATGGTGAAAATAGATGTAATTGATGATCACTTGTTTGGAAGCCATATCGTGGTGGGCGTCGGCTGCAGAAAATTCTAATTGAATTTAACACATATTTCATCATTGGTAAACACAAAGAAAGGATTACTATTAATGTGTAAAGAAAGGCATTGTAATACGTTGATTACGTTTGACCAAAAAATTGTATGTTTCCTGTATTCATAAGCAAAATTCCGACCCTGCATAGATGCGCGCCAGCGGAAATATCATTACTGGCCAACAAGCGAGTCAAAAATATGTTGGCAAGTAAGCGAATATCCAGATTTGTTCTTCTACGGCCGTCCTCGAGAGTTTATAGTTGTTTATTTATGTTTTCTCTGCGTAAAGTTGCAATATTGTGTTTTTTGAACATTTTGGCGTAACTTCCAGGCATCACCAGGATCTGGGTTCAAAAACTCATAGTAAGTATGTAGCCAACGTTTACGTTTAACTGAGAACAGCTATATTTAGGAAAACAGTAGCATGGCAAACATTGTTTACAATTGTTATTTTGAAGTATAGACACAATATTATACTACGTGAAAACTGTAGCACGCCCTCTATAGTGAATATTCAGTTTGTCCTATAAGTCCGGTCTCATAGAAAAGTCCGGTCACATTGGAAAGTCCGGTCTCACTGGAAAGTCCGGTCTCATCGGAAAGTCCATTTTGAAATGAAAATTTAAAAATTTCAAAAATATTTTTAAAAAATACAAAAAATATATTGCGACATTGTTAATTATTTTTAAAGAACATACTTTATAGCCGAGCACTTTACCGAGCCATACGGCAGAGAAGTAAAATATAAAACAAATAGACGAAAATTTCAAAACTTGATTTTCTGTCCGGCCACCACCATAACCATTTATCAAAATACAATTTTTCATTTCAAAATTCAGCATTTTTAATTAAATACAAAAATTTTTAGCTTTCGGGTTTTATATATGTCAAATTAAAATTTAGCCTACAACACTGTTATGCACTGTGAATTTTTCAGTTTCATGTCAGTTGGTTTTAGCGGTGTACATAAAACCATAAAATGCCAATTTTGACGTTTACGAGTCATTACGCAAAAACTATGAGATATATAAAAATTTCCTGCAAGGTAGATTTAGTCACAATTTATGTCTAAAATGAGAAAAAAATATCTGATACAAATATAAAAATAAAAAAGTCGAGAACTTATGTGAACCGCGCACTTAACAATGTTGGACCCAAAAATATTTATCAACTTTTGTAATGCTTACTTGTTGGTCTCAGCCACCTTAGTTCTTGGGCCAATGAAAATATCACTGAGGCTTATGGTTTGTTCGTGACAATTGTTCAAAGTTGTATTATTGTGGTGGAGGGGGGGGGGCTTGTAACCCAATTCTCAGCAGCTAATTAACTTAATCTTTTTTTTTATTTCGTAAGTTTAGTAAACAGTCAATCAATCGGAATTATATATGTGTTCCAAAAAAATCACAGCGAACTGTAAAAAAACGACAATTTAAACGTATATTCTTACATTTATCACAAATAATAAAACCCCAATTGTTAACTCTTCCATGTCCGGATCGCTCTCGCTATAAGTCCACAAGCACGCAACATAGTTCTACAGCAGTATTTTATTCATTATTGGAAGTGTCGAAATCCTAAGGATTGAAATACAGTTGGAAGGATGAACTAATTTTCTTTATTTTAAGGAAACTGAGTGCCGAAGTCCTAAAAACGCCATGTTAAGCCATTTTCAGTATTTATTCTCTTGACAGAGAGTAGACTTAAGTTAAATGTAGTGTTATTAACAGTTTCTTTATCTTTCAGGAAAAATATCGTAATCCTAAAACAGATATTTACGGAGATACGGGTAAACACGCTAACACTGATTTGACAGACGGAAGCTTCCTAACGACACCTCTTGAATGCCATGCCAATCAACTTAGGTAGGTAGCGATTGGAATATTTCGCGAAATCAGTTACCCCCATGTTAGAATAAGACATGCAAATATTAGCCCAGTAATGGACTTTTAGACATTCGCATTTGGGGTTCTTTATGCTGTCTGCTGCCGTACTATAGCCTAACGTAAGTTAAATTTAAACCTTATGAGTTTTCGCTGTGCTCATGTTGGCCCTCCTCTTTCTCCCGTCCTGAGCTCGGAGTAGACTGTATGACCACGCCGACACTTCACCTCAGAACAGAGGTGATGGGAGTGTCCGCCTGATACGCCATACTCCATACTGTAATCATGACTAGAAAACATTTACTCACGCAGCCATGCTCAAATCACTGGAACATATTAATACATATTATATAATTACGCTGAAGTTTACACGACAGCACGATAAGGTAATTTGGCTTTACGCCCCCTCGACAACGAGGTTATTAGAGACGGTGACACACAATTTCGTATAATAACAGGATCTGGGAGAACAACCCGCCACGGCCTTTGATAAGGAACCACCCCAGCATTCATCTGGAGCCACTTCGGGAAACAATGGGAAACTCTAATCAGGATGGCCGGAGCCGGGGATCGAACACGAGTCCTCCCGAATGCAAGTCCAACATGTTACCGTTGCGGCACCTCGCTCAGTAGCATGCTGAATGTCATGCCATTCGCTGTTTTCAATAATTTGAAAAGTATTCTGTGAAACGTCCAATACCAGAGGGCAATGTTAAAACTACCCTTTATTTACAGATTAAAAAAATGTTTTATAAAGATGGACCCCTTTCTTAAAATCTTTGGCTGTGTTCGATTTGACCGACTAAACGCCCTTACCAATCTCCTTAACAGACACTTCTTCCAACTAAATCCTTGTCTCTTTAGCAGTTTTCTTAAGAAATCTTTAATGCAGTCCAAAGCCCATCACCTCGCAAAGCCATATTTGATTTATTTGAAATCGGAAATATTTTCCTGACAACATAAACTTCTAAAACGTTCTAATTTTTGCCCGGCTTCAAGGGCATGCCAAAAGGGTGGCAGTCGTTCTCCACCGTTCTTCACCTCGTAGGCCATGTTACCTTGTTTCTACTTTTTTTTATCGATATTAATTTTTTACGCCCAAAAATCTGTTTTGCAGGTTTGTTTAAAATCGTCTTCTCCACATTAGCTGATTTTATTTCAAGGCAGTAAACGTTTTGTTTTTAGCTAATTATGTAACTAACGAAATGCTGGTTAACCGATGTTTTAGTCGAAACCGTATAATTCTTTGTTTTGAAAAAAAAATAGCTATCTGGCAAAAACCATTTTAAAAAACTGCAAGACATATTTTACTACCTGCTATCATTCAAGCTTGAAAAATTAACTATCGCAAAAACAGTAGAAACAAAAGAGGATCGTCTTAAGTACACACGTGGAAGGGGTAGGGGACAAATAAGGTCTCTCACCCCCCCCCCTTCTTGCAACCCTCTTTCTTTTCTCACACATTTACATTTCATAATTACATTTGTATATCTGTAGAAAGGAAAAAAAAATTAGATGATGTAGACGAATACAACCATAGTGTCAAATCACATTGCAATGCAAAATATTTGTTTTTTATTGTAACCCCACTTCCTTTCTCAGATAAGTTGGCCCGTCTCTACTACCCTAGGTGCTGAAAAATTCAAACCTCTTTGGCGTTTTTCACTTTTCCCTCAGCCAAAATCCTTTTTACGGTTGATTCAGACACACATCCATTGCAGCACTTGTCGCTTAGGAAACATTGTATCTTGAACCGTACATCAACTATTTTTCTTAAGATGTAGCCTATCGTGATGTTGCAAACAGGCACGTAAGCCTGTCATCGTAACGGCCTTCCCTGAATGAGGTTCGACTTAATTCCCGGGGTAGGTTCAGTTGTACCGCGTAAATGCCTATACACAATTGAATACTTCAACACTGACTTTACTTTTCCGTTACTTGAAACATTTTGTCAACACACAATACAGGAGTAGCTTCAAATTAACGACAATTTAAAACCTATTGAGAATCTGTTTTTTGAATCGGTAATAATTATGACATATGTACCATAAAAGCATACTACATAATTAAATATTCCAAACATTAGCCTGGTTATTAAAATATTTACCATATAGTATGTTATTTCACAGAACTCAAGCGACGCCATCTATTGACGAAACTTGCAATTCATTTACGAATACTACTTATCATACGCTATTTAAAAAGTATTCCAAGTACATCTAAGACACACCTGTTTCGTTTTTCATGAAATTCCAGTACTGCAGAATAAAACGATACTCAGAAATAAACATTTTACATTATAATATTCATAATAAGCGGGTCCTTGGCAAACGGCCATATTGACTTTGACTTCAGATTTTCAGTTAATCGGAAACGTCAAATCAAGGCTGATTGACTTTGGGTTTGGCGACGCCATTGTGTACGAATACATAAGATGCCATGTATTGAAAGCTACCGTAAAGTCAAATGTTAAGGACGCCGCCTACCCGCGCGTGAGAGGATCAAAAGTGACGGAGCAGTAAGGTCGATCTTGAAGTGCGCATCAAATGCCGCGTCGCCTCAACAAGCAAAGCGCTGAACTAGCGTGCAAGCTTCCCGCCGAACGGTTTTTACTATGGGGCACTAAGCGGTGACTACATAATTTTATTGGTGAAAAGTTTGCAACTAAGTTCAGGACAGGTCACAATCTGAGTTTTACATACATCCGGTTAGTACATTTTGAAGTACGGCCGTCTGAATATGCCGTTTTTAGCCATGTTGGAGGTCTTATAAATAGTGTTTTTAGTGAGCATGGTGTCTTTATAATGAGATTCCGACCTTGTCTGAAGTTTGTTTTCTTTTCATACGTTGGCACGATAAGCACACGTGGAATATTTTCGTAGAAAAAACCTGTTTACGAACACACTGCAACGCATTTGAAGCGTGAGGTAGGCGGCCACCTTAAAGTCAAATGCTAACGTTATCAACTGTGTAACCGCCTGAACTCGGGCCCCGACATGACGCGTTGGAGTCAAGCAGTAACAGACTCCCCCCACTTCTCTTAGGGCCAGTCACATGACAGTGGTGTGCGCCACGCCACCTACTGAGGTCTGCGCACCTTCCTGTCTATTTTGCAGCATTATAGTCACGTTCTGTGACATATTATTCTCTAAATAGTTGTTACAAATCACTTTTAAAAAAATATTTCCACCACAGGTTACATAATTTTTTATTTAATACATTTGGGACACAATGTGACGAAAGGTACCTACTAAACAAGAAAATCCAGCGATTTAGACAGTAACATACAAATGAGTTGGCTACAGGATTCTTCAGAACTGAGTGTGTAAATATTTTATACGAATAGTTTACGAAAAACTTAGTCGAAAATGTTTTTCATTTACTTTTTTTTTTTTTTTTTTGTAATGCGAATTATAGTGGGAGTAAATTTATCCTGGAAATAGACATCAGAATTACATTTATGTAAATAAAATTTTAAACAACTTGCTCTTTTATTGTTGTGACACTGTATATAGTGTTGACGCTTAGTATCAAGTGGAATTAATTTTATATTTTAGTTGTACTATATGGACAATTTTCAGGATAGCATTGCCATTATATCCCCTATAATTAAATTTGTGTAAAAGTTGAGAATATATTTTCTGCTAACTTTAACATAAGGTATCGCCACGCAAAGTTAAAACGCTCTTACCTGATTCGTTCTTTATAATTGTTAAATTTGGCGATGTGGTAAAAGTTTAATTAATAGGGATTGCATTATCTGTGATTATTTAATTTTAAGTAACATTTTGCGCATCGTCAAAAATGAAACACGTGCGATTTCATGCAACTAACGTTGTGCAACTATAAGAAATTAAAAACACCACTTTCAGGATCGATTGCTACCAGAAATTAAATACTCGGAAAAGATTGTCTGAAGAAATGCATCAAATTGCAACTAGTGTACAACCTACAATGTAGTCCAGTATACACGCTTAAAATTACGCGTTGTAAGTTAGTTAATAATAGTAAAATACATTATTTAAAATTGTTTGAGTGATTCAGCAATAAATAGGCTAAACCGAAAACAGTTGGAATATTATTTTGAATGGTAACGTTTTTTAGCACTGAGGCACGTTTCATGTAGTTCAAGGACAAATGTTGTTACACGGCTTCTTCTTCTTCACACGTTCTATGGATAATATACACGTGTGACTTAATACGGTTCCACATTAACTTTTACTTACCTAGCTCAGCAGTTGTCTGAAGAATGTTTGAATAATGACGGAACAACACTTTTATTTACGCAGTAACAGCAACGTATGTAAGATACGTGTTGATGCGCTAGTAATCCCAGTTGTAAACGTTCGCTACTTTAGACTATATAGTTGGCAGAAGGATTTCCTCGCTACTAATTACGCCCTCGCCTAACTCGTTAGCAAATCGTGACGCCATATTAGTGTCTTGCGCTCCTCTCCAATCGTCTCGTAACACTAAGGAGTGATAGAGCGTGCAAGATCAGAATATTAAGGGCGGTCAAGTGGGAAAAATCGTAATATTATATTTGTATGAAATAATGTTAGTTTTGAAGACGTTTCTTAGGAGTATATTTTCCTCTTACAAAAATTTACATCAGCAAGTGTTCCAATAATTTAATTTCAAACTCAGAATTGCATGTTTTTCGTTTTTATCCACTGCGAAAACCAATAAATGTAATGAAATTAAATAATTCACATTGAAACAACATGTCACAGGCGACTTCTTGGCGTATGTAACAGTTTCTTACAAAATACTTTTGTAGTATTTCTAAGAAATTGCTGAATTGTTGAATTTTTTTGGCTACGTTTATCATTTTAATTATTATGTAATGGGATTTCATATACGTCAAACAGTAGCCCGTGAGATCTTCCTTATATGTTAGTTATTTCATTTCATTACGTTGATTGATTTTCACGGTACAATTTCATACAAAAACCAAACTATAATTTTTCCCAACACGAACGTCCGTAACGTGTAAAAATATTTCCTCCTCTGTCACACCATAATTGTGTTTTAAATATATGAATTAGCTATACTCTAACTTTATTTATTGTATTGGTGCACAACCATCCAAAAGATTTAAATTAATCTGTTTAATTAACATCAGTAGTTTCAGTTGCGCCATTCGAAATAACATGGAAGTGAATCGAGAAAATCGTACATATAATATTTTTGATCAATTCTGGCGTAATATATAGGTAGGATGTGTCACAAGTACAGCTAATGCATTTACAGTCTATTTATATAAAGGTGATATTATGAGAAATAGAAACAGCCAGCTCACGTCTATTTATAGTTCTAAATCTTTCAACAGATTTATGCGTTGTGAAACAAAGGCAAATTTGCTTTCATCCTCCGAAAAAGAATCAATGAAAACTTGACAAGAAAATATCCACTAAGTCTCGAAATTCCGAAACTCTACTTAAAGCTAAATCACCTGTTTACTTGAATTAGGCCTGACATTGTCGACACACCTTTCACACAGATTCCCATATTAACTAAGAGATATTTGACATTGTGCTGGAAAAATTACGACTGGTAAAATTTGTTACAACTAAGAACCATCTCTCGGATCATCAAAGTTTGCATAGCATTTTATTCTGGAAGCTATAATGAACACAAAATGGCTGATTCCTATACCTTGGTACACGAGTCCCTCGTTCTCTGTTGTCATCAATTACGCTGAATTTTTCTTACTTTATTGTGTAGCCAATATTCTAGGAAGATTTGTTCCAAAATACAACAGTCTATTTAACTTGTTTCATATATGAACTAGTTCAGCGTAATTACGCTACGCTTGAGATCATTAATATTTAAGATAGTAACTGTCCCTCAACCTTTCAACGAAAACCAGATAACATATAGAAAAAATTAATAAAAATTTAAAAACGTATAGCGACACAGTTTGAAGTATGCATTCTTTTGTCAACGTACAAATGCAATGCGCGTTAAGGGTTATTTAGGATTTACTTTTTTTCGGAAACAAGGAAGGCGGTAAGTCGGCTCCAATACGTGCGTTAACCACCGCTTCGCCCCTAAGCACAGAGTACTAAACTAGCGTGCAGTGTTTTCGTAGAAAATGTTTTCCAATGGGACTTAAAGCAGTGGCTCTATTATTTTATTTGTGGAAAGTATGTATGAAAGTCCAACGCATGTCTCTTATAAATTGGTTTTACGAGTACCACTGTTATTATTCCAGCTACAGTAATGCCAAAAAGTCATTTTTACCACTTTTGAATAGCTGGTATTTCTGGCAGTCATGTTTTTAGTAAGCGGACGGCATTTTCAAAACCAAAACCATAAAGACATAGTTTGAAGTATGTCTTTGTTACGTAAAAGCATTGGAGACACGTTTGATAGCTATACATAAAAAATACTTTTCTTACCATGCTGCAGCACAGCTCATGATGCGCCAGGTCCAACTAACATTTTAAGAAGTTTCATCAAAAAAAAAAATAATAATAATAATAATAACTCGCAACTACCTCCAATGCATTTCAAGCACAATAGGGTGATCCCTCAAAGGAAAAACTTTTAACTCAATTCTTGTTATCCGTGAAGCGAAAACACGTCATTACACGAAAGTTACCCTTTCACTGAGTTGATTTCTCAACATACGCAAACACCAGCATATTTTTGTGAAACATAAACACTTAACTTCCATTTCCGGTCTGCACCGGAAACCTCTCACGGCTAGAGATGTGTATTCTGCCTCTGTCAGGTAAGGCTGTACCATGTCCCAACTGCCCTTGCTTAAAAGGATCTGTTTCAGTCGCCGAATTTTATTTTATTTATTTCCGCTTTATTAAAATTCTAAGAAGAAACATGTTAAGTAAGCGATTATACCTCAAATTCTATTTACATTTCGCTATAGTACAAAACTTTCGATTTAGCTGTTAACTTATAATTACGCCGCTAAATGTATGGCAAATTTTTTTATGTTTATAATTTGCCCGATAGATTGCGACCTAACTATACATTACTAGCTCTATTGCCATGCTTGTATCGTAGCACAAATTAGATAGAATTTGCGGTATAGTCACCGAATTAACGTTTTTCTTCTCAGAATTCCAAAAAAGTGAAATATTATAAAACTTTAATATGGCGACTGAAATCGAACCTTTTAAGCAAGGGCAGTTGGGACATGGTACAGCCTTACCTGACAGAGGCAGAATACACATTTCTAGCCGTGAGAGGTTTCCAGTGCAGAGCGGAAATTTTATTTCGTATTTTGTACTAACAATCCACAGCGACAATGTAAACAGTGCGAAAGGTGACACTTGTTTTTTTATTAAATTATAAATACTTATGTGCGTAGTAGGTCAACTTCAATCAACTTGCCATAAAGCCACTTTTCAAGATTATTTGTATATTCTTATCTTAGAGAGATTAAATGAAACATCACCTCACGGCTGTTAAATGTGGACGATGATTGTTCTCATAATATATTCATTGTCTTAAAAAGGTGTTCAAGTGGGAAAATCTAAATTTATTTTTTGTATGAAAAAATGTAACAGTAGTTTTGTAGACGTTAGTTGGGAAAACATTTTCCTCTCATAATAACTGTTCAGCCATTTTTCCAAAAAAGTCATTTCAAAGTTGAAATATGTATGTTTTTACTTCTTCTTACCCATAGCGAAAAACCAATGAACCCAATGAAATGAAATAATATTGTCCACTGCTAATAAAACTTGTGTGTTATACTTACTCATTAAATGTTCTGGTGATAAACAACATATATCAAAAATATATAAACAAACGTACCAACGAGTTAGTAAAATAGCTTTTGAAATTATTTCGTTAAAAATTATTGCCACCCAGCAGAAAACGAACTCGCAGCTACGAGGAAAATACTCGGTAGAATGAAAAATTAGCTGCAACCACAGAAAATATTATTATTATTATTATTAACTGCACAGAGACGCCCCTAGCTTAATTTCAGACTAGTTGTCCCTTTGCGGCTTCGCCCGCGTGTACTATAGAAAAGAGTAGCTAACTTTTAAATACGTACTAATTGATGGTGTTACTATATTCTCTGTATATCTTTAAAACAACAAATATAAACATCTCTATCCAATCCACTTCGCTGAGCGTACTTTAATTGCAGAACATCTTTGAGTTTATTTCATATCTATTTCTCTATAAAATAGCTGCCCGGCTACGGCTTTGCCCACGCGAAATTATGTAATGTAAACAGTAACTCTGGATAAAATGTGTGATGAAGGCATTTAACAGCTAGCGTACTTAATAACAGTTAGCTATAAATTGTCTTAGCTCAATGTAAAGAGCGCGTGCAATATGATCGTATGATGTCATAGCAATTCCCATCGCAAAGTCTTGCACGGGATAAGAACCCGTAACCCCACCCCTCCCACACCACGAACTTTATACAATACCTGATTGAATGCTTAAATGCAGGCCGTGATAATTATTTCGTATGTACAGGCTACAGTCCAAAGAGGTTTTATTTATGAGTAGGTTGGCAAAAGGAAACAACTGTTGAATTATTTCTGCATGATATTTTCTCTTCTTTTCGGGAGACTGTGACATTTTACTGCTTTTCACATCCTTAATTTTCGAATTTCATAAAGTCCTGAATTTGATTTGTAGATATTTACATAAGCTTCATTTTTATCAAAAAAATCATCTCAATATCTCAACGGGTATAAGAAGTACAGATGATTATTTGAAAACACATTTTATTTTTTAACAGCTTTCAAGGACGAATCTCGAAAAATCCTGAAATTACTTTTTTTATATTTACGTAAGATTTAATTTAAAGCAAAAAACCGTTTCAATATTTCCACTGGTTTAGGAGATAAGTGGGATTAATTAAAAACATGTTTTATTATTTAAAGAGCTTTCAAGGACGAATTAAGAAAATTTCTAAAACGGTTTTTAGATATTTACATAAGTATCATTTTAAAGAAAAAATTACCTCACTATCTGAAATGGTTTAGGAGAAATGACGGATTAATAAAAACACATTTTACGGCTTTTCACCTCCTTAATTTTCGAATTTTGCAAAATCGAAAAATAAGCAAATATGCATTTGTTTGGGCAATATTTTGAAGTCTAAGAAAAATTATAGCTTTCCCGGTTAATGAGATGTCAGGGATTCTTTAAAAACACATTTCACCCATTTCGCCCCCTTAATTATCGAATTTTGAAAAATCCATTCTTAGGGGGTGCCTACGGGGGAGGGGGAAGCTTCCTTCAAAATTTCATGGTTCTAGGTCCAGAGGTTTGGGCTGTGTGTTGATGAGTGAGTGTATCTGTCAGGACACTTCATTTTATATACTAAATTTCAATATCTCTATAAAAGAAAGCAGAGTTCAGGTAGACGAAAATTCAAACAACTGATATAATTTTGTGTTTGATTATACCAAGTTAAAGGCAGAGTCTAAATAAACCTGAATTTGTTACTGTAAAATATCTACAAAAAAAATATATATATATATAATATGATGATACAGGTTTCCTTTCAGTTCAATCTTGATATATTTCAATAGAAAAATTGTAGTACTGCATTCGGTTATTCGCTTACAACAGTATACTACTGATATCGTTGAATTAAATGCAGTGACAGGCAGTGAGGTCTTTAAAGATAGATTTCAAAGTTTAAGTGTATCGCAAACCACCTACAGGTTTGTAAACTGAGTGTTCGTGTAGTAACAGCGGCGGCGCCAACATAAACGAGGTCAAGGCAAGCTATCTCTTGTCCTTGTTCTGCCTCTTACCGTACTTCCTCGCTAGCTATTACGCTAATGAGCACAGGTGAAAACAATTGACAAACAAGAATTAATTGATGTAATTAAAGGCTTAGACTGTTTTCCTAACGTAATTATTTAGAGCACACTTGTTGGGAGTGCACGTGGATGATGCAGTATTGTAAAACATAAGTTTACTTCTAATATGATAATTGAGGCATAAAACTCTTAATTACAATTTTTCATAAATTGTCCAACGGACTACATTCATAAATAATACTAACTAATGCGGATGTAAATTCACTGTTCGTAAACAAAGATCCGAAAATTATTAACTTTTGTGTTTCGTAAAAGTCTACTCAAACTGGTGCATTCCTTAATTCATAAAATCCACTTATGGGCCACATGATTAAATTATGTATCAATTAGTTATTGTGTAAACAGAGAGAACGGAAACCATCCGCAATAAATACATCTTGACATGCTGATAGTTTTCCGAAACAGTATGAAAATTGTAATTTCGAACTTAAGTAAATTACTAGGATTTCTTAAAACAATTTTAAATTTAACTAATATTCTTTTGGGAATACCGTATGTAACTGAATCCTAATTTTTTAGTGCATTGCTTGAAAGAAAATTTCAAAAACACCTAAATTGATAGAATCGTCAACAATACTGAAGCAAATTTGCGACAACCTTAGATTTTAAAATAAATTCCGTGTAAAATTTCCATGGTTTTCTAGTATTTCCTGAACAATTTTGAACAATGATAATGATTTTGCGAGTCAGGTAATATCGAATAATTAGTTACAATTATTTAATGGCTACATTTATGGAAACCGAATAAAAAATGAATTTCGTCACAGGATTTTAAATTGTATAGATCCTACATATATGGACACCACGAAGCACAAATCCCACACAATTGGGGAAGAATTTTAAAAAATCCAAATAACTGTTTAGGAACTTGCGTAGGACAATTCTACATTTCTAAATGTTTAACATATATCGATTGTTAATCAAAAACACACGTTGGGTGTTACTATCCCCTTAAGGGTCGAATTTCGACAAAACTTGGAACTATAAATTAGTATTTTTATAGGTGTATTACTAATTAGAAATCACGTCAGGTTCTAGCAATATCGACAATTCGTCGAAAACACATATCACTCATTTTCTGCCCTTTAGGAGTTGAATTTAAATAAATCTCTTCTTAGTGCTTGCCTATGTCCTAATGTAAACAGCATCCGAAAATTTTACGTTTATACGTCTATCGTTTTGGCCTGCTGTATGCTATGTCAGTCAGTCAGTAAGTGAACTCTTTTTAGCATACGTTCCGAAAGATATAAGCTTATGAGTGTACGTATTCTAAGACAAAAGGAGAATGCGTTATTTTCTTCTAGCTCTATTATCTCACATTTCATTACTTTTCTCTTCACACGTTTTCCACCAATCGATGACAAAACCTGTACCACCTCAAAACCATTGCTGACAACTCCAAAAACTTAACTTTCCCTCAGTGAGATTCACAGAAGAAAACGTGCAATTGCTAACGTTCTCTACATCCTTCCTCGAGTTGAAGTTTCTAACAAATAAGAATAAACCATTTACCAACAAAATAACAGCAACATCAACGTAGTTAATTTAGAGTACTAAGAGCAAGTTCATGTTTCAACATATACAGGCAACCTTTGGAAAACATTCCATTCCTGAATTTACTGCCAACTCGTAGAACTTCTGATGCCAACATCTTGGGACACTTTGCAGATCAGATAATTCTTTGTTTAGCTTCAGAATTTAAGCATCGCAGTTCACTCCCTCTGGTTTCTTGTTGCATACAGAATGTCCAGAAACTGCCGCATAATAAAAACACCACGCGAATTTCGGGCTAAGATGGAGATGAAAATGTTAGGGGCAAAATGTTGTACGATATAATTTTACGCGCACAATGTGACAACACAGCACGGAGTTAGTCTTCCCTTGCACTCCTCAGATACCTTACTACTACTGTTCTGACCATCATATTATGGGCGCAGGTTCACATCTCGAGCAATCCAAACATGATACTACGTTTACTAGACGTACCACACATTAAATAATACCTGGACAAGGAGCACATTAGGCAACTTTCTCCGTGCTGTGTTGCCACATTGTGCATGTAAAATGTCATCATAGAACATTTTCCAACTAACATTTCCTCGTCTCCAATAGGCCAAGAATTCGCGTGGTATGCTTACCTTGCGGCAGTTGCTGGACATCCAGTATATATTGATGTAATCCACCATTGAGAAGGCAATAGGAACATCAAGCTATCTAAAGTCAAGGTATTTATGCAAGGCAAAAGTTATCGTTGTTCTGATAGTTGTCATTTTAGCTACTGGGAAGGAAATATCAGACATGCATTGAAATCGTCGCACTAACAGTCTAATCTTTTTTTAGTCCAGTTTGCTTTGTATGAAATATCCACTTTTTATCTATAGATTACACTCCTTCAGGTAACTCTGCTGGTTCCAGTTTACTTAATTTTTTGTGCTCTTCAAGTTCATTACATATTGCATCTTCCCAGCCATTACACTATTGGACAGCTTCCAACAATTGATTTGAGTCTCCAGAAATCAAACAACGTACAGGTACAGATTGGTTCCTCTTTGGTGGCTCTGGTAGACTGCCCACTCACTTGGAGTGTTATCAAAACCTCGAAAATCTTCACCCACTTGATGATCTAAGTTTTTGTTTTTATTTAGGTATGTGTCTTCTTCAGCAGTAATCTTTGGTTTGAAATCTACAGAGCTTAATTTTTCTACAAAAATCATACCTCACTCATTAAATGTATCACCACGCGAAGCTTCGAACTTGTTAGTTTCTATATCCCATAGTCTGAATCCATTTTGGTCATAACCCACCATTTTCGTCTTTAGTTTTACACTTCTGTGGCTTTTGTTTCAAAACCTTTCAAATTGTGCTGGAATCTCGCCCTGTTTAAGCTGATAAGCAGCTGTCCTAATTGCTTCGCCCCAAGGAATTTTAGGTAAATTTGTATCAACAAACATTATCCTCACTTTGTCCAACAGCGTCTTTTTCATCATCTCATTAACCACATTGCTCTGCAGACTATATGGGAATGTGTACTCTAGTCTAACCCCTTTAGTTGCACAAAAAGACCTTACGTTCCCTCAATGTAAACTCTCCTCCATTTACACTCTGCAAACGACAGAGTTTAACCCCAAACTAGGAGTTCAATTGGTTGATGTACAGCTTTAAAATATTTTCTGCTTCTAGCTTATTTGTTAGTAAATATATTACACCAAAGTATGAATTGTCATCAGCGATAGTCTTGTAATACTTTTTACCATCGATCGTAAATGGCCCATTGGTCCGCCAACATCTGTTTGTAAAAGTTCCCGATTCGTTGAGACCATGATATGGTGACTGTAGAAAACGGCTATCTCTCTGCTTTCCCTTGTCGACATTCGACATGAATCACATATTTTCCTCGAAGTCGGCTGACACTTTGAAGCAATCCCCTTCTGTTTAAATAACCAAGCCGAAGATGCCATTCGTCTTCCTCTATACCGAAAGGGTACACCTTTCTGTAACACGAAATGAAAAGTTAATCACAGTTTCTCTACTGTACCACACACTTTCTACACTTACACTTCACCAACAATTTCTGCTGTATATTCATAGGAGATCACTTTCTTTCCGGACTTCACAATTTTCGTAACAGGTAACAAGTTCAGTGTTAGGTGAGGAACTATAAGAACTTCCAGTTATTTACTAGTTCCTCTTTGTAGATATTAAATATTCCGTGCTGTTCTACCGTGAAATCTTCTTCGTTTGCAACCTTGATTTTTATGGGTTGTTGTTAACTTCAGACATGTAGTTTCTCAAGTGTATACTAACTAGGCCAGTGCATTCCGAGTCAGGAACAACTCGAACATCAACATTTTTCTATCTAAACAACACAGTTACTGGAGACATTTTTTTTAACTTCCACCGAAATGTTTATAGTCTCTATTACATTTGGGGTACTCTGTAATGGAGTGAATGTTCCACATCTCTGCATTCAAAACAATTCTTTGGTTGAATTTCGCACCTAACGAGCTTTCACTCCCATCATTTGCATGCATATGATTAATTTGAGTTCTGCGACAAGAAGTCTGGATTTAAAAAAGAAATAATTTGTCAAATCAGTGTCCAGGGTTTCCAACACAACACAGTAATAACCTCATATTTATCGGGGCTGGTCAGTATTAAGTGGCACACAATATCACCTTGTTCAAACTTGGATCCCATAGTCTACAATATCCTCATTAAACTGCCAAACGTATTAAAATGGTTCTGAAGGGATGTCTTACATTTCAAACTTAGTAGTGTTTTCCAAGCCAGCATCTTTGAAAACACGAATTTTATTTATTTTTTATAATACAAGTATAAATGTATGAAGGAAAAAAAAAGAAAAGAAAGTTTCTCCTTGATCAAACAGTTATGATCTAAGTGAAGACATATCAATAGTAATGAAGACGAGCTGGCTGTATATGCTGCATAGCAGGCAAGGTGCCAAGAAATATGGTAAAAACTGAAAGATACCGATTTCTCCGTAATACTTCGTACTAGCAAAAAAAAAAAAAAAAGAATAGCT
This sequence comes from Medauroidea extradentata, assembly GCA_003012365.1. Taxonomy (NCBI): domain Eukaryota; kingdom Metazoa; phylum Arthropoda; class Insecta; order Phasmatodea; family Phasmatidae; genus Medauroidea; species Medauroidea extradentata. Next base: position 52,422 of record PNEQ01114248.1, read on the forward strand.
GGATAACACGCATTTTTTACTTCACCGAAAATTAAACATTTATAACTTATAAATTAAAACATTATAGTGTTTACAATAGTTGAAATTGATCACACATGTCTAAAACATAAAAAAAAAAACATTTGGGAAAGTCAAAAACGCAAACATTTATTGGAAACATCAATTAGAATATCAGATGACAGAACCTTACTTTGCGAAAAATATAATACACAATTCATTTATTTTTGTTGGTGCAAGTGCAGATAATTTAGTCCTGAAATATATTCTCGTAAATATTTATCTCGCTGTCTACCTGATATGCTATGTTAGAACTGAATTAGATAGCTGTAATACAGGTACTTCTCGTCACAGTTGCCGTGCCACATTTTTCTTCTGTTAAATAATTTTTTTGAAAGATAAATCGTTTTGCTAATTTCCTCTCAGAAAAACTACTGGCCCCACTGAGCCGTAAACATGACTTGTGCTCTTATAACAAGTGCCCAGAAAGTGTTTCGAACTTCATTGACGGAGCGAATTTCAATTCAGTTGTTCTTACTTAAAATCAAGGAAATATTTGTTTCATGACTTATCTCGATGTTCGTCAGCACTTATGCTGTTATTAAAACTCCTCTGAACCGAAAAATTCATATGTTATAACTGTATCAAACACTGTAAAAATCTTACATGTTGAATTTATAGTAATTTTCTGCAAATGTCATATTTTTCGCTTCCATAGTTTTCGTACAAGCGCATGTGAAAGTAGTGATTTGACTATTTTCGCTATTTACCCAAAGTAAAATCTATTGAAACGATACGGATGAAATGATTTTGAGTGAAAGTATTTGTGTTAACTACAGAATAACACCTTTGTTATTTCAAGTAAAGACTATGTTTTCAATACAGGTAAGTTATTCAAAGATATGCAAAAAATTAGATACAGTCAAGAATGTTTTCAAACACAAACCAATTTTACGTGCAGTAACAAAGACGTCATTCTGTAGCTTTACAATTACTTCATATTATTCATTATAATTATTTCATTCATATCCTTTGAATAGTCTTTATTATAGGTAAATAGCGAACAAGGGAAAAATCGCTAATTTGATGTCGGCTTGTACGAAAACTGTGTAACCGAGAAATATTTTATTTGAGAGCAATTACTATTAATGAAATGTGTTAGAGTTGGACAGTGTTTGGTACAGTAGTAAAATTACGAATTTTTTCGGCGCGGAGTCGCCTTAAGGCCGCCGTCTACCCAAGCCGCAAACAGTGTGCAGAGCTTCCGCAGATAAGATAATTGAAGTCTGTACATTGACATACCACACACTTCCAAGTTTAGATCCTACTTAATTATTTATTTATTATTAATTATTGTTATTGATACTGTTAATATTTTATTTTCTAGTTAATTAATAAATTTGTAGGAAAAATATAACAGAAAATATTGACAAGAAGTAAAAAAAAATTAATTTTTTTGTTGATCTGATTGCTACCAAACTTCACATGATCACCCGCCGGGCTAATCTGAAGATTGCCTGAAAATTTCACCAAAATAGATCCAGCCATTTCAGAGTCCATAGGGAACATACTTACACACATATGTTTATATACATACACACACATATATATAGTATATATGAAGGTAGCGAACTTTATATATATAATATTACGCCACAAAATGGTGATACAACAGAATGGTTTTAAAAACAGGCAAGCTACTGGGTAGATTTCACGCCAGCTGGAATGACTTCTTGATCCTAGAGGATAGAGTGAGGACTACGCGTGCCTTGGTCGTCCTTACAGCATCCGCACTTCAAGACCTTGGACTTGCAAAATGTGTACCAGACAGGGCTGCATCCTGCGAGGATGGGGGAGGGAGCATAAGGGGCATTTGCTCTTGACCTCACATTCTAGGGGACTCTCTTTTTAATTAAAAATAGGAGAAGGAACTATTATTTTTAATTAAATCGGCTTTCCTAAAGTTCCCATTTGCCGCGAAATATATTTAAGTGCATTTAACATATACGGTGCAACGACTTGTTTCCCAAGTGAAGTATTAATTTATGTTTTTACCAGATTTGTTGTCTTTTATGTTTAGGCTACACAGTGCCTTAAAATGGTAATATTTTAAATAGGTTTTTGTGTTTTATTCCAATTTACAACCCCGCAGAAAGAATTTTATGTAAAGTTGTAACCTGTACTCTAACAGACAATGTCACTGATGTCCAAGATTGCTGAGGTAAAGTTAATTCTACTGCCGGTTAAAAAGAAAGTGTGTTTTCTTATGGGAGAGTTGGCACAGGGAAATATTTTCACGCTATAAGTTTCGCTTATTTCGCTGACGGGTGTAACAGAATACTAAACTCATAGTAAATTTAAATTTTACTAGACTTGGGAAAGAGAGAAGCTATTTAATTTAATTTTAAAGAGAAAAAAAAACGAATTTCGTATTTTGAACTATCAACTACATGTAACTTTAAATTCACGAATGTTCTGTGATTGGCCAGTTTAAACCTTTTACCGACACCAGCGCTCAAGAAGCAGAAATTGTCCCTGTGCCAAACTTTCAAACTAAATCTTTCTAACCTCTAGGAGAATTAACTAAACCAAGGTAAAGAGCTATTGCAATGCAGCCAACACATCAGGATAGGACCTACACATTATCACTGCATCAGAATAAGAGTAGGGGGGGGGGAACTGAGGTTTATGTTTCGTCTGGCCTCACATTCTCATAAAACGGCCCTGCCCGCACAGGCGACCGCGTTATCGCTAGTAAATTAAGGGGAATGGAAAGGTAAAATGTAATGCAAATGACTGGAATAAAATCTGAACTACTCAGCATAACTTGACGGCACTTTGTTGACGAGTAAGTATTTTGTTAGTGGATGTCTGTTTATGCGCACACTTGTCTGTAGTATGCTTTGTTTTTAAGTAAGACATTAAGTGTGTGTAATAGATAAATAAACACTGTAAACATCAATTGATATCCACGCTTTTTTCGAAGCCAATATGGGTGACAATCCTAAATAACGGTATTTGCCAACTTTGTGGGTAAATATTTATACAGAATTACTAATTCGTTACGCGTGATCTCTTGCGACGCAGTTAGATGCACGAGGTTCCGGCGTCAGAGATTGTGCCTTAGAAGTTTGTAACAGTGGAAACAATTTGGTTCAAAAAGTTGGCTTAAGCTATTGTCTAGGATTGCTATTGCTAAATTTTCGCAAATTGGCTTCAAGAAACCTACAGTTATAGATTAACGCTTTTAGCGTTGAATTATGCACCACGCCCTCTTAAAAACGTGTTGTAGAAAAATATGAGCTTGAAACCACAAATTATATACAGATTGAAAACTTTAACGATCATATCATTATCAATAAAATTATATCTAAAGCTGTTAAAAAACAACTGAATTTCAAAACTACTCGCGTTTTTATTTGAAAATTATTTTAACATCCGTAAACCGCTGCGGGAGAGCTTTCCGGATAGTAAAATTATTTTAAAACTTAGTTATATGTCTTTTTTTTAATTTGATTATTATAGACCTTTGAATATTGTTTTATTTATAATATAGCTTTCCATTTTTGTACATTCTGTGGTTTCAAGCTCCTATATTAAATGACATTTTAAATTGTTTACTCGCAAACAACGCATGTTCACGTGTGATGGATAAATAGTTGTTCACTAATAAAATAGATTATTTATGTACTGTGGCTAGAGCCAGTGATTTTTGGTGAAAATAATTTTGCAACAACTTGTTTGAATGCCTTACTTGTACACCTGAAACTCTGGTTCGTGGTTATTGGCGGAATATAATAGGGCAGAGGCGTGTCTAATTTGACTGCACCAACCAGAACAATGTTACCGCGACACCACATGTCCGTGATTTGCTGGTAGGACCCCGAAACATCGAAAGTTAAAAACTTCCAATCACTGACCATGAAGCACAGAAACTGATGTCTACAGAAGGCACTGAAACAAATTGTTGCAGAATTCTTTTCACCAAAAATCACTGGCTCTGACTGTGGCTGAAAAGCCGATCGCCTCTTTACAAGGGAGGTGTCCGCCCTCTGGAAATTTTTTAATTTCAGGTTGCCAAATATGGGTTATTTCAATAGTTTTCATAATGAAACATTAAATATACAACGGTAGGAATACTGAATCTTTTATTAAATTTTTTTTTGGGTGGTGGGGAAGATGATTCCCCCCCCCCTTAATAAATATTTTGTGGGGACAAATGTTTTTACCCTCCCTCGGACACTCCCACGTGCGTAGTTCAGATTTTATCCTGTATTATTCTAGTCACTCACTCAACATCTTGCCGTTCCCTACCCCTGAAAAGTGTTGGACCCGTAAAAATGTATTAATTTTTTATATTTGTGCCAAATACTGTTCAGCTTTTACACGTCAGATAACATGTCATTTCCCAAAAAAATTACGCCCCATAGATCTTGCATAAACACTCATCAAAATCACAAAATGGCTTTTGCGGCGTAGAGAAAATTATATATATATATATATATATATATATATATATATATATATATATATAAATAACGGGATTAATTTGCAGAGTCAAGATAACTTATATCGATACTTAATGCTATGAACTGCTTCAAAATATCTTTGCAATAACAAAGGGATAAGGTTTTGTATTTTATTTTACCGAATGAAAATTAGTAAATTTTTTCATAACTGTGAGTTTTGACTGTTACTGCCTTTTTCAAAACGAACTTTCTTCAAAAAACACGTCTTAAAATGCGTTGATACACTAATTCAGTACCTGTAAATTTTATTTCATATATTAATTTTTTTTTCTAGTTATGAGAATTAGTTATTACCGCCGCAATCTTACCTGCAAGGAGACCGTCCACTTTCGGTCGCAGTATGTGGGTCAGCGGCTCTCGTAGACTCGTCGTGCAACACACAACTGCCCCGGTGTTGTTTACAGTCGCTCGCACCTTCAAACGAAGAGAACAAGGAGAGGAAGGGGGGAGCGACAAGAGTTGCGCGACTGACCACTGGTGTCGCCTGCCGCGTTCTCCTGTGATAACACAAACTCATACGACTGCTTTCAGTTAAAGTGAGGCTGTTTGCAAGGCATGCAGCTGTAGCTGTAAAGACTGGAATTCTTCGGTATATATTTATACTGCACTTCAGTAGCACTTACATCCGTTCATCTCCTTCAGCGTGGAGAACTTGTTACAAATATATTTATTTGTTTATTGAAACCAATAAATGAAAAGTCCGTCTTGTTATCACTGCGATCGGTTACGTCGTCCTAGGTTGAACTCTAGGACCATGTGGTAGGAGCGATGCTAACATCTCTTCTTTTGTTTCCCTATGCTACTCTCGCCTTCGTCCCTCCAGTTGTCTTTGCTCAGCCCCACCCCCACCCCCTCCTCCTTCCTGTTCTGCCACCATTCCTTGGCGCAGTCGAAGTGAGAGGTCCCGCACACATCCTCGGCTGAAACGTGAGCAGGTTACCCAGCCAATGTTTGTTCTTCGCGATGACGCAGCGAACACATGCTGGAATAATAAACACCGATACGCCAAGGTGCCTGGCAGTAAATACTGTACACAAGCGGAGAGCAAACACACGTTCATAAAGTAGGCGATAACGAAGAGTTATAGCTGCTCTTTAGCGCTGCGAACAGTGCGGCCTTAGCAGACTCAAAGGACGTGTTTCGTCTCACCGTACTCTGGACAACGTAACATTTTCTCAACAGACTTACTTCCAATCATTGATCTAGCTAGAAACCTCACAAAACGGACGAGAGGAAATAATGTAATCCTTGGTAAATTGATTCCAAGAAAAATATGCTGACCAATGCTTAAGTAATAATGTAGAAACTTAGCATAATGAATTATATTTTATTTTCTAAAAGTTTGAAATCCTAGTTAAAGAATACAAAAAAAATAGGTTCGAATACAATCGTAAGGTCCATACAGATTAAAATTGAAAAACCCCATGAAATGTAACACATTGTGAGAAATCGATTGAAAAAAAGACAACATCCATCTGATATAAATAACTAACCAATAACGTCACATATTTGTAGCTTATTCCTAAATTTATTTAACAAAAACTGACAAGAGTGTTAAATCATTGATATATGAATATATACTCTATTTTGATTTAAGTTTGGATAAATTTTACAGCAACTTATGGGCAATAAGTTTAAGTATGTTGCGGTTTTTTTCGCAATGCAAGATATTTTCAGCTCTAAAATGAACCTGAAATGTCCATTTCAGCAATTATACTGCAAAGTTTGTCTTGTTTAGTGACACAAATAACAAAATATTACAAATGAATGCCCATAAGTTGATGTTAGATTTATTCATACTTAGGCTATATGACACGGAGTATAATTCAAATAAATTAAAATACCACTTTACAGTGGGTTCCCTGTGTTAATAATGTTTTCTTTATTACTCTATTTTGTTTAAAGTGATGTTCTAAACAAACTGTATGTACGTCGTGTTATTATTTGTACGTAATCATTTTAGTAAGTGTTTAAATAACACAAAACAGAAAATACATAAATAATGTAACAACAACATAACTGATAATTTATTTCTCAGAATAAATGGGTTTATCTTTAAGTTGAGTTCTTTCTGTTGTGCCAGGAAGTAAGTTGTCTGAAAAAAATTTATGATACATGTTGTAAATAAACCGGATTAAACGTGAAAGTACCCGGTGACATGTCACGTAAAAATAACGAACACGCAAGCAAAGTATCTACGTATAAAGAACCAAATTAACATTTTTTTTTTGCATTTAGAAATATGCAGAAAATTGAAAATTTTTTATTTGAAACTCAGCATTTAAAAAAAAAATACAAAAGAAAAGCAATGCGGTTTTATACATATCTTGAAGTAGCCTATGACACTGTTATCCGCTGTGAATTACGTCATTTCTGTAAGTCAGTTTTCCTTTCTTGTATAAAACCGTTTTATGCGAATTTGAAATTTAAAGTGTTATTATATGGCATATCTCTTCTACTGACATAGGATTGAACAGAATTCAATCATATATTAATGAAAAAAATATTATTGAGATGGAAAAAAAAAACAAGAAATATTTACAATATAGGTACTAGTAGTGTGATAGTAACCACTAATTTACTTTTACGAAAATAATTGCAATTCCTGGGATTTTAAAAGAGAATTGAACACAGGAAATTCAGGCAAAGGAAAGGTTGAATAGAATGGCACAGCGCGTAGTCGTTAGAATTCTTAAAGTCAGTTGACTAAACGTTAATTTGAAGCAATACAAAAAAATCTTCAACACTTATTAATCTATCTACCAGAAAGTGCAATGTGGGTTAACAATTAATGCCAGAATAATTTACCAGCATGGAAACATAAGTGAAAGCCTTAGTTGTGCTCGGAATAATATTTAAATGTAAATTTAATTGGACAAGTCATTAGCCGTGATCCTTTATCAATGGACGACTTGAAGTACACGCCCCCTGACGTCACCGCAGGGTAAAAGTACTGTGGGAAACAAAGCTTGTGTACAAACATGCTGATTTGTTAGTTGGTAATTGCAGAAAGCAAAAATGTTGCGCATTCATAGATTTGCACGCAAGGGTAAAAAATATTAGTTTCAATTTCAGGGTTAAGATACGCAAATACGTATAAGATTAATGTTTACCTGAAAAAACAGCAAATTCCAAACAAATAATCAATTTTCTTGACGTACATCTCATCCGGGACATGTGAAGCCAAACCAGAGATAAGTAAAGGGACCAGATGGAGCATTAGGGTAACTTGTTGGCGAGGGGATGAAGTCAGGGGGGGGAGGAGGTGAGGGGTAAGGTCCGCCATATTGTTTAGTGAATAACATTGCTGCTTTTTGCATTGATTGCATTGCGGACGATAGAAAGTACTTGGATTTATATACCCTTAATTTGGTTTTGTGCTCCTGTAGGCGAATAAACTGTAAAATATAAATAGTGCTGAAGATTTAGAAGAAGTTTGTGTGATTAAAAAGCAATATCACA
>PNEQ01114249.1:0-14303 GCA_003012365.1 Medauroidea extradentata
ACATCAGAACCTAGGTAAGCCGGGCGTCCATCTAGAGGCTTAAACAACTCAAACCCATAATTATGTTACCTAGCAGAGAGAGTTGCGTAGGCCTCCTCACTAAACCTAGAAACTAATAACTACATAAATCTTCAAACAACATATTTAAAAGAAAATAATAACTCTAAAACAGGTTACCAGGTGGTGGGGTACGCTACAGAAAGCATTCACAAGATATGTGAGTTTGGCTCAGTTGGATGAGGCGTGAGTTAGACTGCTAAATTGTTTTTTGGATTCGTGGTTCAAATCCCGATCACACCTTGATTTTTTTATTACTTTTTAAAATTATAGTTTACATGTGTAGATAATTAACTTCTCTGTTAAAAACTTAACCATATTGTTATAATATTGCTTTTACACATACGCGCGCACGTGCACACACACAGAAATTGGCCTACACACCCATCCATGTTTTTTTTATTTTGCCCGCGACTTCATTCGCGTGGTTTTAAATTTTGGAAAATTCTAAACAATAGGAAAATATTGTGTTACTCATCGTTAATGGCCATTTTAGGAACACTTAAAAAGTGTTTCGCTAATTTTTTGTATCCCTCGTTCTGCTTGCTCTGTTTCGCCACTCCGCTCCCTTTTTTTTATAATAACTGTTAACATGTTATTCTATTCTTACCTCCATGATATGTAAAATTTTCTGTCAGTAACCTTCGAGGGTGCACGCATAACCCACCAAAATTTAATCGAAATCGGACGAATGGTATAGAAACGCATACGTTACGTGAAATAATAATAATAATAAACATGCATATATATTTTTTTCTCCGATCAATAGAGCCTATTGGAAACACTTGCACATGTCTGAAGTTAGGACATAATTACTGTTATTTTCCCACAATTAAAAAAAATTGAAAATACGAACTGAAAATGCACATCGTAAATACTGTAGACTAAGCTTTGAACATTTAGTCAACTCAATAAAAAATATACTATCTAGGACGCTTTTTGTACAGGCTTTATAATTATTATATACTAAAAATATTTACGTTTGTTAGCAATCCACTCCATTCTGTCTGATTGTATAATAACAGTAAATTAAGTGAAACAAAAATTCTACATGAAATAAACAATTTATTACAAAAGAATAAATCACGTACGGCTATAAAACATCATATAAAACAACTTAAAAAAAGTAAAGAATCTATCGAGATTTGAACCACAAATCCTACCACAGCTAATAACAAACACGCGTGCTATACCACTCCGCTACCGCTACACGACGTAAGAGACTCCAAAAAGGAAATATGAGAAGAATGCTTCGGTGAAAAACGTTTAATTGCGTATTATTACCCGTATGAGCTGAGGAAATGTTTTTAAGTTATCAACATTAATATTATCTATTATTTGACACTTGCATAAGTTCATGAAAACGCCTAAAATTAAGAAAAACTGTCATATACACCTGAATGTTGCAGTGCCCGCCATCTTGGCACGCTGCTTGAAAAAGTCGTTAGAGCCGAAGATACCCAAACGCGCTGGCCCTCGTGCCGACTCAAACTCTGAATACGGATTTTGTGGACTGGAAGGGAAACGACTTTTTCAGTAGGCCGCGGCACAGTTGCTTCATACCGACTATTGCTTCGTAACCACGAAACTCAGAATAAGCCCCCTGGCACGGTGGAGCAAAATCTGAGGTGTTCGGCACACTATGTGTTAAAATTGTGACTACAAAATATCAGTCATAAATTATTCCACCATGATAACTGTGAAGGTCCAACTCATACCATTAAACTGCAAATATTTGCATTCTCATAAATTTTTTCAAGATGAAGGCAATTTGTGTGTTAGCCTTGAAAATATTTCTTGAAGTACTTGAATTACAGTAGTATACACAAATTATTTCGAGCGTGAGATCTTTCTTTTTTCATTTACAGGCTTGTAAAAATGTGATTGAGAATTTTGATACTCTACAGCTCTCTGGTGGGCAGTTAAAAATCTGAAACTTACTGTTAAATACTATGTGGAATATAACTCAGTTTAACATTTTGACAGATTTTGACTGGTTTAGAAGTTACAGCTTCGAAAACATTGTAAAAAATGTATTTATAAGCATTAATTAAAGGCAATAATTGTACAGGATGAGTAAAAAAGAACACCCCAACTTTGAAGGTCTGTATAATCAAAACCAAACAAATTACAATGTTGTGCGACCACTCAAATGAACCGTGGAACAACGAAGCTTTTGTACAATACCTTTATGAATGTTCAATTAGACAGCCACGAGCAGTACAACCCACATCGACACAATACTCTAACTCGTTCCACACTAGTGCCAACATGTCGTCCAGAAGCCTTGGTGTGTGGCAGTGAGGGGGGAAGGGTACGGCCTAAGGTTTCAATTGCATGCAATTTGAGGACACTGAGAGCTGATGCACTACAAGAATGTGTGGAGTGTTAGTCTGCAATACAATGGCACAATGGCGACAGAACAGCAGGCGTTGTTATTCGCTTTGCGAAATGTGAAGCTGTGACTACTGTTCAATGTCAATTCCGTCGCAAATATGAACATTGTCCATCTGATGGAGTATACTACTGTGGTTTTGTCAGTTTCGTGACATAGGTTGCCTGTGCAAAGGCAAAAGTTCCAGGTGGTCGTGTGTGTTAGACGACAAAGTGCACAAGATTCAGTAAGCATACCAGCGCAGTCTACGAAAAAAAACTCTATGAGCTAGCCGGGAAATAAGACTCCCTCAATTGACTGTGTGGAAAGTGTTGCGGAAGTTATTGCTGTATGAACAGTACAGATTACAGCTTGTGCAGGCTCTTACTGAAAGGGACAAATAACAGAGACATGATTTCTGTGTCTACATTCTTGTCTGGAATGAGGTTTACAATGCATGTAGGACACTAAGACTTACAGTATGGTTCGTGTAACTTTCCCATATTTTGACATTTCTGTTCTGAGAAATTTGCCTGCCAGTTCCATTGTTTTGAGCTTTAAATCTAACTGGCTTCTTGGAAAAGCATGGTCTCCGCAATCCTGTTTACACAGATGTTCCTAGAAGTGAACTGTTAAAATATGGAAAAGTTACATGAGACAGACTATACCAGGGACAAGCGGTAAATTGTAGTTAATTTCTTTAGAAATGTGTTTAGGAATAATTTCTCTCAGTCCTTTAGTAATGCCCTTTTTTATGGATTTGTTAAAGATCATTGTAATACCAGCCAAATATATGGTATTTAAGGTACTTGATCTCATGGTACTTGCATACAGAAATCACATTACAAGAAACTCTAGCAAAAATTAACTGCTGGTGTTCTAAACTAAACTCAACAATCTTCTTTAAATCCTGTACCAATGACTCACAAAAACATTTGTGACACTGTTCATTAGCTAAAATTTCCTACGGAACAGTCTTTAGCCATTATTAATAAAAAAAACCATGCACTGAAGTAAACCACCTTGTCTGTGGATACTAGCAGACTAACAAGTGGAAGAAAGAGCAAACAATACAAGTACAAGTGTGCTTACTAACGCAAATACGTGATTGTTCTGACACCTGAACACTTCAAGTTCTAACAACGGCAAACATTCAAGGATACTTTTAAAAAATAACGTAGTTGGGGAAGTATATTAATTTACCGAGCAAGTAACTAATTTATGTCATTATTACTTTTTTAAAATAGGAAAATTAATAATTATGTATACATACTTTTGTTGCATCAAAAAATTCTACTTTTCCACTTAGTTGGCAAAGCTATAACTACTCAACCAGTCAAATTTCAAGGTCAAAATTTTAACTGGAGTTATATTCCATTTAGTACTTAACTGTGTGTAAGTTTCAGATTTTTAAACAACTGCCCACCAGAGATATTCAGCTGTAAAGTAAGCAAAAATCTCAAAAATCACATTTTCAGAGCTGCCAACCTCCAATCACACTTATCAGTAATGGCAGTTAAATGAAAAGAAAATGCGTAAATCAGGCGCGGTAAAATTGTTTCCAAAACCTAAGAAACACACAAAACCTAACCAACACAATAATATGTGTTAAATAACCAAATATCTATGTGCTTATTATGTGCATAAGAAGAACCACTGCAACAATATATATTTCTATGTACTGCATTACTGCAAAAAAATTTGCAGCCATATTTTCAGAATCTGGTAGCATGATTCTACACAAATGTCAGAATAATCTATTGCTGACAGTAAACTATGTTAAACTAAAAACCTACATAATTTTAAACAGTTGTAAAGTCAGATAAGGTTTAGTAGGTCATATGACAAGGATGCTCAATTACTAGAGGTAAGCCTAAGGTAAATGAATACATTATGGACGAGTTTGCAAGGGAAAATTCATGAAATCTTTAACAGGCTATATGCCGTTTTCTGTAAGAGTTTGTGAGGTGTTCGGGATGATAGTCGGATTCAATAACCTGGTAATTGGGGACATGGTTAATTTTAATTAATCTTTTCAAAATTTAGATTGTAAACTACAGTCTGGAACTTTAAAGTAGAGTAGTTTGTTTATTTTCCTGGCTTGTTTGGTTTCAAATTTACCACTGTAGAATTTTAATTATGTTTGTTTATGCACTCCTCCCTCGCTTATCCGACTCTGTTTTAACTGAACTTGATTGTAACACCCTTTCCAACCCCAGGCATGGCAACCTCAGCTGTATTCATGTTCTGTTGCAGTCCTACCGCCGATCGTGCAATCGCGGAGCACCTCCCATTGTTACCCTGATGTCTCAACTCTGGCTTTGTCGAGCCACTATCCCGACACACTGATGGCTGACCACTTGCCTGTCGCTGTAGAAATTTTTCCCATTCCGTCCTTAAGACACTCACCTCATTCTGCAGGTCGTCTTTCACACTTCGGATTTTCTTTTCGACATTTTCATTAACACTGTCAATTCTATGGTCCACCCTTTGAGAAACACAATTTTCTTGTCCACATACTCTATTTTAGTATGCACTAGGTCACTAATTCCCTCAATCTTCTTGTCTACATTCTTGTTAACACTGTCAATTTTTCTATCAACACTGTCTATTTTCTTGTCTATATTTTCATTAACACTGTCTATTATCTTGTCTACATTCTCGTTAACACTGTATATTTTCCTATCTACATTCTCATTAACACCCTCAATTTTTGTATTTACACCACTTATTTGGTTAGCTATTTGACTACTCAGTCCCTCTAGTACTGCTCGCAAACCCTGTAACTCACTTGCCATTTTTCTTGTAAACATAAACTTATAACCTAAAATTTCCTACCTAATAAAAATTAACAACTTTGAATAAATATCTAAACATCTACACTTAATTTTAACATCATTTTAAATATTTAATTAAATTTTAAATAATTGCCTCCATCCCACTTCTGACACCAGTGTTACAAGTTGCGGGGTAGGTACGTTTGGGGATGGAAGTCTTTGATAAAATACAGAAAATTAAGCTAACCTAGTTTATTTACAACTGTATATACAAAAAATCTATGTCTATAAAGATTTACCACAGTAAATGTCAAACAGAACAAATAACTATTTACATAAAGGAAAAAAAATACATCTATATAAGTTCTCTGTATATGGACAGGTTACTAGTCACTCACAATGGTGGATCCAAAGAAATAATACCGAAGAATCTTTCTGGCCTAAAATCACCTTCTTCCTACTACTTGCTGTGGTCCCACTCGCTGGACGCCCTTGAACAGTCGTCGCAATCCAATACTTGTCACTATCACTTGAGATCACAATAGGCACCTGCCAGCAAAACTCTCGCTCCTGCTGCAGCTCCCCCTTATATACCCACCTCTACTTCTCGAATTATCTCGGCAGGTCTCTGTTCTCCAACCTCCTGGAAAGATGTCGCTTCAAAGTCAAGCACCACCCCGAGAGATAAAGAGGGAATAGGATCATTCCAGATCACGATATTTTCCCTCGGTTACTCGATACTAGGTGCAGGTGGTTATCATGGAGTAATACAATCACTCGAGGTCTTTTAGCGCTGCTGCCACTGTATTGTATTTCGCCGCCCTGCCCGACAGCCACGGCGCCAAGGAGTGGGAAGGGGGGTGTCCTAGCTCCGCCACCACAGTATCGTACCACACCGCCCAGCCAGACAGTCGCGGCTCGCAACACTATGTACATATGTGTACATAGAAACAGTACGTTGATTCTAAAAAGTACGGTACGTCATTTTAGTTACAGTGCTTTTCACTTAAAGAATGATAATAAAGGATGGTGGTAACATATCGTGAATGACGAGGCAGTCGCATCTGTTCAGTGTCAGTGACCTATATTCCAAGGGCGGCTAGGTGAGAGAGGGGAACAAAGGAAGACGGGGAAGCTTGATCAGCTGGCTGCGGAGCGTCGGCCAGGCGGGAAGCAGCGTTGCCAGATGACTTTAGCGCCCAGTTACACTGAGATTCTTAGGTACGATTAAATATTGTACTTTTAATTTTTCAGTATTATGTACATAAAGTGTAAAATAAAATTCAATGAACAGTTTGTGTATATATGTTCACCATGTTTCTTATAGTACATGTGTTGCTTTAATCCAAACATACCTAATTTGTTTATAAACAAAAAATTGCTGTTTTATCCTAATAATTCAGAAAACGAAACCAGTTCGTCCCCGACTAGTTCAAATAAGCGAGGGAGCAGTGTATCATGTCATGCAAACTGGTGCGAACATCTCACTCCCCACGTCAAGCAGCCGGGGAACAATGCAGACTCCCTACATTTTTGCACCGCGAACAGGGACATCAACATCGTATCACCACATACAGAGATAGACTTGCTATAGCACGAAGTTGAACATTAAGTTCCACCAAGACGCTCTGCCTTCACTACGTCTAAGTCAGCTTCCGTACTATTCATAGTAAAATTAACTGTTTATTTTCTGGTTACTTTGAGATTTTACGCGGTCCACGTATTCAGTACACGCAACACAATTGCTGATATAATTTCTTCTACCATGTGATATATTAAATTCACGTTTGCAGACACTGCAAAAAACAAACTTTTCACCTTCCTGAGACTTAAAAATACACTGAAACTCAGCTGCATAAGCTACTTTACACAATTGAAAATAATTTATTAATGCTTACTGTTAAACGGATAGCATTAACAGACTGCACGAAAACAGTTCGTAATTTTGCAACATACGTTAATTTTCACCACGTAAAAAAATTGTCAACGTAAATAATTACTAGGAAGGTCTGGTAGCACTATGGCGATTCTAAAAATCCAGCTCATCTGCACAAAATAAACAACATGTTTTGGAAAATGTCACCATTTGACAAGAATCACGAGTCATTGTAAACAAAGGACAATCAATAACCATATACAAAGCCATCTAGCTGCAGCCTATGCAACAAACACGCACACGAGGTGTGCGTAATTGTGTTTCAATTTTACATGAATTCAGTGTCCTTACTTTTAACATCAAGTTTTGAGATAAATAAAGTTAAAATGAAGCTAAAATCTCTATACAAGATGTAGCGTTGCAGGACACTGGATTTTATTTAATCTGGTGAATTAATGTCTTATGTGATCATAATTTTCTATTATGTTTAAATTTGTAAGATTATTTTCAGTGGTCTCAGTTTTGGAAAGGGAGAGTAGAGACAGTCATTTTCCTGAATGTTCTAGTTAGGGTGTAATGTTTATAGTTATGGCCAGGTGGCCTTAGTAGGAGGCAATAGCTTTGTTTTCCTTGTGTGTTCTAGTTTTTCCGCGGAAGTTTTGGCGCCATTTGTTTATTTAATGCATAGATGATAATTGTACCCTAGAGGGTTCTAGATCATGGAACGAATGACGAAGGTCACGCCACTGAGAACGAGCCAATGAGAGCACAGCGTGTGGCACCCCTACGTCCTTCGTTCTGGAATGTTTGCCTCCGCCATGTTTGGAGAATATGTCTTGACGCGATCAAGAGCGGACGTGCGCGGGGCTGCGGCCCAAAACACTATAATATGTTTCATTTGGTTTTAATTGATGCTGTGTTTCTGCAATAACTTTCTGTGAATCGGATCTACCGTGCCAAGACTGGGATAATGTATTTCGTGCCGATGTAAACAGTAAATTAATAAACCAGAATTAGTGGAAAATAGTAAAGTATATTATTTCGGGACAAACCTTTTCTTTAAGATTCTAACGGTGACTGAGGAAATTCAAAATTTGGTCTACAGTATTACATAACCTACAAAATTATTACTAATAAATTCTGGAGTACGTGACCACCGATCAAGAGGTATGTTCCAGCATATAACCTTGCCCGTTTTGGGAGGGTTATCCCCGAGCTAGTACACTGGTCTAGGACTGGTGTGCTTCATTTGTGATGAGTGGAGCTCAGGTACTTGTACAAGAGCGAAACGTCGCAAAGAGTTAACTACTGTTAGAAAGTCAACCCAGTTTAGTTCATTGGCGGAATAGACATACTGGACTTAAAAATGTATAAAAAAAAACTAATAACAAAAAATTGAAAATATTACCAACTCTTAAAAAACAACACTCGTCCGTAAAAAGCAACACATCGTAAAAATTGGCAGCTATAAATAACACATTATTTAAGATTAATTATAACAAGAAAAAACATGCACAAGCACCAAAAAAGCGTACATTATAGAAACTCAATAGTGGGGAGGGCTATGAAAATCAAGGAAAATTGGGGGTAAAAATAAGTAAAATATTTTTAAAAAAAACCTGCAGAAATGTATTATTTACGATTAATTTCAATGAAACATAAATAGCCGCTATTAAGTGGTACGTCTACGTTATAAAAATTTGTAGAGGGTGGACTGTAAATACCTGGGAAATCCCAGCCGCAAAATATTAACAAGCAAGTAAACACACAAAAACAATTTTAACATGTTCTAACACAAATTGAAAATATATAAAATTAAGTGCCAGATCAATTTGATTTACATATGCACTGATTTACAAATACATACGCACTTAAAATCTTTTTAGCTGATACACATCTATACAACATAAGTAGCATTATAAATTCATCTTGTACGAGTGATGTAACGATGTTACACATCTTCAATACTCATTCTACGGCCTATTTTAACACATTATAACGCCAATAGATGCCGCTTAAAGCTACAAAACAAATATTTAATACATATTGTATGCATGTTAGGCAGACATTACCATAACATAATAGTTACTGTTCAAAACCCCGACAACACCAAACGCACTTGGTGCACGCTTTAACATAACTGGTGAAATATCAGATATAAAATATTTTTACTTACTCAACTCGATGGCAATTACAAATCCTTTGCCACTATCAGTAAATTATGCATTTGTCCCCATTTGTCGAGGTACCTTCATTGACATCTCTCCACACATGTATTCGCTCCTGTATCGCAATCAGCGAAACTCGACTAATAATTATCTACAAGAGCTCCAAATTAAAGAAGTCTATAAAACACACGACAAACAACTAGCCCACTGTGAAGCACTTTTATTTACTAGTATCATTTATACTGCATACTGTCAAATTCTCAATATGCACAGCTATCGCTGCAAAAACACGTGTTAGAAGCATGAATGTTTTATTAACTACTGAATTTGCTGCCAAAAGCCCAGTACACACTGGCATCTTTCTAGTAATTGAAAGTGAGCATCAAATGTGTACAAAAATCCTACCAAATTGATTGTTTAGTTCACATGGCCCACTTTCGTATACAATCAAGTGTACACCATTAAAATTTTGGATACATATTTTAAGGCTATATTTCGAAGTGCAATACATATTGTACATACACCAATGATAAGCTTTAAAATGTAAAAAAGGAATTATTGTCTAGTTAATTATATTCAGGTGTAAAGTGACAGGTACACAATCAGCAAATATTCCCTTAATAGCATCTTTTGCTCAGATAAGACAGTATTTGTAAGCTAATTTGTTCAAAAACATTGGTGCGTACATAAAAATGGTTTGTTTATATTCAACTAGTACGAGAAAGATAATGAAATAGTACCATCCCTATACTGAACTAGCTAGTATACAAGTCTTTGTATGCTACTCAATAGTATGCTCCGTGGCCGTTCACACGATACAAGTTTGCTACAAGTCGAGGTGAACAAGAAAGTGTTCATCTTCTTGAACAAGAAAGATGCCTGTTTGTACTGGGCTTAACGAACAGTTGCACAATGTATTAGTGCTACTTTTTTTCTTGCAATTGGGCCTCAGCCCTGTGGCAAGGATTTGCTTAACCTACCTCTTCTCAATTTTCCGACCCCATCAACCTTTTTCTAAACTCCCTCGCTCCCGTCACCTCAACCTCCTCCCTCGGTAATTCATTCCAATCCTTCACCGTTCTCACCATCATAGTGTTTTTCCTCTGTCTGTCCTCTTCCCCACCCTCTGTATCTTCCACTCATGATCGCCCCTTCCCCTGAATAACCCTCTCCGTATCTTGTCACCCAGTTGTGCCCCCCCCCCCCACCAGATTAAACAGCCTTACCAACCGCTCCACTCTCCTCCTCTCCTGCAAGGTGCCCCACCCCAGTCCTCTCACCATTACTGATGGTCTGAAATCCTCATCTCTCTCTCCCCTGTGTCCTCCACTTATTTGTGACCCACCTAGCAGCCCTTCTCTGCACCTTCTCCATCTCTACTACCTCCCTTCCTACATACGGGTCCCAGACTGCCGCCACATACTCCAACTTTCAAAAGATAACGTTAGGAATGCAAGTATAACATACGACGTCATGGCGAACATGTAAAATGCAAGAGTTAGACATAGAATTTCTTAGAAAAACTGCAAATTTCTAAGTAAACTATTTTCTTTAGACTAATACTTTTCATCACTGTAGAAACATTTTTTTAAAAATAAACTGTACCTGTAAAGCCAATAGTTTGGATACACAATGAGTAATGATTCTTAATATTCACCCCCGTAATGTAATAATTATCCTTCAAAACCCTTACGATAGATACCAAATGCACATGGTGCACACTTGCTTTACTAAAATAAGAGAAATATTTTAAACAAAATAGCTGTACTTACTCAACTTGATAGCGGATACAAATCCTTAACCACAATCAGTAAATGGTGCATAATTCCTTTTTGTATGCAATTAAGTATACATGTACTACCATAGTTATTAACACCATGCGGAATTATAGTACATAAAGGTTAACCCTTGTTTTGAATCCTGTGTAAATGCTCCTCCATTGTAGCGTAGGCTTCCAGTATTTCTTCGATTCTGGTTAGTTAAAGAATTGCATGCAGGTTTAATTATGTTTGATATTACGTAGTCTAGGCTTAAGAGGTATATTCTTTTAAGCTACGACACGACATCCACCACAAAATCCAATCTAGGCAAATGAAATACAGCAAAAAATACGTAACCTAGTAAGTTGACCAATACTTTCAACAACGTAACAAAACAAAAATACATTAATGAAAAATAACAGAAGGAAACTACTCACCACTCGTTCACTGTACGATTTCTTCAACTTGCCCATTTGAGTGGTCATCTTAACGCGAAAATGAATTTCGTTTGAGTCCTGAAAATTTTAAGACAGTCAAATACTTATCAGACAGTACAACAAAAATCAAGAAATAAAAGCGTTCGCATGTTAACACCATACTCACATTTCCCATCACTTTCAGCTTAATATACTCTGAATTCGCATCACCTACGCCGGCATCAGGCTTCTGTTCCTTGAAACAAATTCAGTACAGATAACTGCCAATACAGCATAACATGCAACACACAAACATACAACTAAATCATAAATTTAGACATGAATTTCAAAAATTTCCAAATTTAACAGAATCATACCTGATTGTCCGACATTTTTAGTACACACGCTGTGACAAAGGCAAGAATGACAATATGGCGCCAACACAACTAATCACGATTCTTCCAGAAATGGCTCCAACCATAGATAAAAAGGGTTATTTAGATTGGTATCTTCCATAGAATAAGTCTTGACAACCCGACTTTAGCGCCTCTACTGGGTGGGTCACGAACTAAATTGAAAGGCGGGCTATTTAAACACGCTCCGAGGCGGTAAATTAAAAATTTAGTATTGAAGAATATACCTTCCACCTAATTCCACGACAAAAGTCTATTTCTATTAAATCACGTTTATTCTTGCCGAAAAACCAACATAAATAATGAGTCGCAACTGATACACTTAAGCCTACATTCCACCAAATATGATAGTGGGAAGAGCTATGACCAGGGAAATTGTTTGGTAAAAGACATAAATAAAAGAATAATTAAATATTTCACAGCATTAACTGAATGGACTTACAATTCGTACACAGAAACTAACCTAACATAATTCACATCAACCTAACCTAAACCATGACCTAACACAATCTAAGTTAGTATTTTGTAGGTATGCAGATACAGTTAATGCACTGAAATTTTTAATATATCCATCAATTAATTATGCTTTTTACCCCACAATTTTCCTGGGCTTCACAGCCTTACCCACTATCAGGTTTCGTAACATGTAGACAATTATAAGTTGTGAAGCAATGTGTCTATGGTTAGTGAAATGCACATATAAAAAGATCCAAGGATTTTGGTCGCAATTTTCGCATGAGTAGCAGTGTTTACCATAGGGTGTATTTGTTACTTATCTTCCTATTTTAGTCCATTGAAATCAAATACCACCAAACTTGGACTTGGAAAACTCTGAAGGGGGGAAGGAACATCAGCAACATACCCTTGTCTCCCCCCTCCAACTAACACTTTTTATAAATATACTATACCTGTTGTATGTATAATTTGGCCAGTATGTGTGCAGTAGTTGTTCAGATACCTGGAGAGACGACCATTGCCAAAATAAAAAAAAAAAACGGAAAAAAGCAAACAACGGTACGGCAGTTTTCTTTATTTATGACCATTGTCATAACAAAAGCAGCATTTTCCATCAATAAACCACCTTTCTATCATTATCAGTTTCACCAGAACAGGTGGAGTAGCTATATTGCAAATACCTTTTTCTTTTCACATAGATATTTCGTCAAAATAATATTACAAAATGTAGTTTACCAGGCAGTTACTTGCTGGCAGCACAAAAAATAAAGTCAAGTTGTTAAATTTAACTGTTGTTAAATGTAACTGTAACATTTTCCCTTTTTAATGTGGCATGATTTTGCATTTCATATGGTCCAATTTTCAAAATTTTTGTATATGTACTTATAATGATGTTCCACATAACTTAAATTAGTGTTCCATTGGTATAAAATATTGCTTCACATTAACTATACATACACCATTTACATGAGCAGGTATGTAATTGGTATCTGTGCGAGAGGTAGGGGATACTGGGAAAATACTTTTTCATACTCTTACACTCCCAAAGTAAAAAATATATATATGTATATGTATCAACAAAGAGAACGATGACATTATTCTGTATTACAATCACATACTAAAATTACTGTGACGAAGGAAAAATGAAATATAACTCTGCTCTCTCCAGTAAATTCCTGCAAAACTGTACTGTAAAATTTATCTCCTGTGCAAAGAGAGCACACTACAGAAAAAAAATCTTTTTTTAAATAGGTTAAAAATGTGCCCACATTGTGCTAATAACAAAAGTACAAATAAACAGAATCTGACATCTCAACTGCATTGCAAGTATTTGTAAAAGCAGTAAACGTGCTGATAAAACAAATGCCGGTCATTCAAAAAATTGATAGGGGTCAAAGAAAAATAAATTACAAAAGATTTGTTAAAATAACTGTACTCTTCCAGAACCTTCAAGTTGAATATATTTATCTTTAATAATATAAAAATATCTATACAGCATCACTACAAAAACCACTATGTCGTAAGAAATACCAAGAAGAAATATACATGTACATACAAATTACATGCAGTAAACTATTTTGTTAATAAAAATTTTGTAACAAAGGCAAAAAAAAAATGGGGAAGATGAAGGTTAGGGTCAAGCCTAGGTGTGTAGGTTGCAGAAAAGTGTGGAAAGACGGAGAAGGAGGTGTCCAGTGCGATAGTTGTAAGGGATGGGTGCATACGGGATGTGCAGGAATGAAGGATGAGGATCTGGAGTCTCTGGGGGAGGAGTGGGTGTGTATGGAATGTGTTAGTGATAGTAAGTATGCAGGAAGTGCACTTGCCGTTGCAGGGAATAGTGGCAGGAAAGAGCTGTTAGAGGTAGAGGAAGGGACCCAGAAGGAAGGGAGAAATGTAGGTTTGAGTGGGGACTGGGGACTCAACTTCCTGGGTGAGATTCTAGGGGGAAAGATTGTGGAGGGGTTAAGTAGCATAAGGAGGGAAGTGGGGTTAAAGGAACGGTT
>PNEQ01114254.1:0-11534 GCA_003012365.1 Medauroidea extradentata
TTATGATTTTGTACTTAATATCCTGTTTTCATTTACTAATAAAAGTGCTAAAATTGAGGTGGTTTCACTATCAAAATCTAAGATAATAGTAAACAAATTGAAAATTTTGAGTTTCAGCATAGGATAAACTATGTCTTAAGATGTATCTGGCAAAGTTTGGTCGTCGTATTTATAGTACATTTATGGTAAAATGGTTAGCTAAATGACTGTTTTTCACCTGGTACACAAGGGGTAGACTGAAGCCTTAAGGCCTCGCTCTTTAGTTTTGCAGTGATTTCGAAAATAATTTTTAAACACAAATTAATATATATCAAAAATTCATTGTTACAGATTTAACACTTATATATGGTTGTTTGTATCTGAATTTTCTGTTACAATATACCAAACGTATTTTTAGATTTTTGCCTCTGAAATATACATATTTTGTTGACAAAATTAGCCACAATGGAGCAATATAATTATTTGCTAGCAAACGGTACATTATTTAAAAAAAAAATGCTGGCAGATTTGTTCATTGTATGGTTGTACACTCACTAAAATTTCTTCAAAGCATTTGGTTAAAAATATTCGAGTCATTTGCAGTTGTTCGAAATAAATTAAAGACCACAGCCTTAACGTCACTGCAGTAGCTGTCTACTCAGGGTGCCGAGTTTTGTGCAGAGCTTCGGCTGTTAACATATCATTCGAAAACTGCTTAACGCACATAAGTGACCTATGCTTACGAATATCATTCAAAGAACGTTGCACGTGTGTATACCAAATTCAGGTTCACCTGTAATCAATAAAGCACATTGTCAAGCGGTAAAAAAATAAGTGTTTTGCGGTGATTTTTAAGCATTAAATCTAGGTGCAGAATGTTTTATAGGGCACAGACATCAGACGTGTACAACTCACCTCTATCGTCAATATTACATCTATGTCTCGTAAAGGTGAGCTGTCGGCGAGAAGACCGCACGCCAGTTAGTGTCTTGTTGCGTCTAGAGAATAGGGTTATGCTTGATGCGCGTACTGTCTCGACCTTATAACTTCCGCATCTCAAGGTCTCAAACCAGCGAAAGACGTCCATCTAGACAACCACTACAAAAAGTGAACATAGTTTTTTTCTACTTTGTACAAGAGATGGTCATTTTGTTTTTAAGTTGAAATTTCGAACGTAGTGTTAGGTCCTTTGTAATCTTCATTACTATATTTATGATTACTTCAAGTTTAAAACAAACTGAAATGTGACACATTATATTTTAATGTAAAAAAATAAATATGTTTTTGTTAAATACCTGCTGAAAATCACTGCTACTTGTTCTATAAAAAGCACTGCACAGCATCACCTTCATTTCTTTGTATCATCACACGGGGCGGCATATAAAAAGCTGTGACTTATCCGATACGATCTCATACCGATACCGCCTCACCCGATGCCTAATTTCTGTTACCTTCTATTATACCAACGGGTATACATTCTAAGGCAGTTTATATGGAAGAAAATGCTCGCTCCCCATTGTATGCAATCACACGATACCCGAGAGGCATACGATTGCGCGTTAAGTCTCGGTCGTTGCTTTTCTAGCGCTTGAAATGGTAGCACTTAGGCTGGAATTCATAGTCGAAGGCTTGTTTGCCAAATATGTAGTATTTCGTGAAGTAATGCTTATTATCTGAGCAATACTTATTACAGCAATGAATTCATAAATGCCTACTTCGCGAAGTAAAACTTAAACAAGCATTACTTATATAGGCCAAGTTGTACTTGGTAAACCAACCAAATAAGTATTTCTACAATATCAGTACAAACATGACACAACAATTACAGCAGTCCTCTAGAGTAATTGAATATTTGGATACATTTGACTGTCAATTCCACTTGAAGGTATTTTTCTTTTACTTTAATACATGTTCTAAATTAAATAACATTACTAAGGTCAAAAACGTATTAGTTAATGTGTTAATGTATTTTTATATCTATGCAGTTTGCTAACTGTGAAATAAAATATTACATTCACGACTCGACTCGATGAAAATGCTGTTGATATTTTGTCTTAATAATAGTTGCGATGTTGTCATAACTTACTTGAGTGTTGCTGATGTGACTTTATTGTTTTCATCTTGTTTTTTGTTAACTAGCGGAGTAGCGTTATTCATCATGGCTGCCTAATGTTGTTTACTGTGTTATGCGCCCAGTAAATAAATGTAACTTCAAGCAGTTGATTAAAAGGTTATGGGCCCAGAATAGCAAGGAAAGAAGCAGTTCACAATGTATAAAGTGTCGGTAGCATTTGCACTTGTAGAATCGCCGAGATAAGAAGTTCCGTATATCAAAAGATTTGATGACTGGTTAGGATAGCAACATTGCGGGATCGACTCTACCTTTTCCGAAGTTAACAGACACTAATTTCTCCGCTTGGAAATTTAGGATTGTATCTTTACTTGAAGATAAAGGCATTTTCTGGGTAATAGATGATCTCAAGACAAAGTCGGCAATGTCAGAACAAGAATGGAAAACTTACGTCGCTGCAGAAGCTAGAGCTAAAAACACTACATTACAGTGCATTTCTGACAGACATATTGAATATGTGCGAACGCGTAAACTGCAAAAGAAATGTTGGAGGCTTTGGGAAGAATATTCGAAAGGAAAAGCATGCTGTCCAAGTTGTTTGTTAGGAAAAACTGCTGTCTTTGAAGTGTACAGGGCCACTTCAAGAACATTTCATGAAATTTGATGGTCTCATATGCAACCTTGAAGGTATGTGGACGATGATGGCACAAGATGACAAAGTAAGCCATTTATTGTTGACAATGCCTGATAAGTACAGCAATATAATAACAGTGTTGGAAACAATGGATACAGTTAACCATAAATTTTGTATAGTCTCGTCTGCCAAATGCCGAACTAAAAATGGAAAATACCGGTGCGATAAACAAAGAATCCAACGAATTTTCATTTAAGGCCATTAGTTTTCAGAGCTCTAAAAAGTGTTACGGATGCAACAATTTTGGACATTTCGTCGCAGATTGTCCCAGGAAATCGAATATTCGTGGTTCGTTCAAAAGTTGCTCCAGTTTTCGAGGACGAGGTAGAGGTGCTTATCAGAACCATAGCAAAACACATATTAGTGAAGAGAACCGTGACGTAGTGTTTGTTGCTTCATTTGAGTCTGAAAATGTGGTACTTTCCAGTGATTCATCCTCTGGTGTGTCATTTGTATTGGATAGTGGGGCTAGCGGTAATCTAGTGAAATCTGACCTAAATGAACACATGGAAAATATTGAAGAATTAAAGCTGCCTGTTGACATCAAAATTGCTAATGGTGGCGTTTTACGGTCCACCCATAAAAGTATGTTAAAGTTGTATTCCAGTGGTTACAATATTACTCTACAAGCACTAGTAGTTCCAGGACTGTATCGTAATCTCTTGACAGTTAGCAAAATCAATAAAAGGGGTCTGAATGTTATATTTTCGGGGAACAGAGCTACAATTTTGAAAGGAACTGAAGCCTGTATTGAGTGTAACATTGTTGGTAAATTGTTTGTTGCTAAATTCTCTCTCGACGGAGAAGTACAGTGTAATATAACTCATGAGGACAATTTGTGGTATATGAGGTTAGGACATGTAAATCTCTTCAGTTTAAAAGCAATGAAGTTGCAGGTATCGAAAGAAATCTGCGGGCCGTGTCGTCAAGATAAAGCCACGCATTTACCATTCAAGAAAGTGGAACTGCCTAGGTCAACTAAATTAGGCGAGTTCTTTCACAGCGATGTTGCAGAGCCAATAACTCCTGCAAATATAAATGGGGAAAAAACACTTACAAGTGATTGTTGATGATTACTCGCATTTTTGCAGTGCTTACTTGCTGACGACAAAGGATGAAGCTGCTGGAAACTTGATGGATTTCGTTACGAGGCTAGAAGCAAGGTTTGGTGCTAAACGAACGTGTCGTTTAAGGTGTGACAATGGCGATGAGTGCTCTTCAAATATTTTTAAAACCGTTTGTTAGAAGAATGTTATTAAAATAGAATACACCGTCAGTCATAGCCCATCCATGAACGGCGTTAGTGAACGCATGATACGAATGCTCACAGACAGGGTACGCACACTTTTTGTTGAAACAGAACTGCCTAAGCATTTGTGGGGAGAAACAGTACGTACTGCAGGATATATGTTGAACAGATGCCCCACACAAACCCTTTTTGGGAAAGTGCCAGCAGAAATGTTCTAAGGGAAACTGGACTTGTCTAAGCTGAGGATTTTTGGCTGTAAAACATGGGCTGTAGTGTTATCAAAGGGAAACAAGCTCGACACGCGAGTTAAAGAAGGACGTTTGGTTGGGTACAATGCAAACGGGTACAGAATTTGGGATCCCAAGATGGGGAAAATAACACTTGCTCGGGATGTAACCTTTGATGAGAATGATTTCAGGTATAATGTCACAGACCCTTTAGCCCGTGAACCAAACAGCAATGAGTTAACTACAAATGGGAAAGAAAAAGTACTAAAGGAGAAACGTGTAACAGAAAAAACAAACTGTCGAGAAGAAATCGAGTCGACATGAGAAATACACGAAAGTAGAAGGCAAGTTAAGTTGCCTGCAAAATTTCAAGACTATGAGTTGTACAGTTCTGAAATCAATCCAGTCTATGGTTTGTGTACATAAGAACCTGCAGATTTCAAAGAAGCCATTCGAGATGAAGGTTGGTGTAGCGCTGTTAAAAAGGAATTGGATGCATTGGAATATTTGAACGTGTGGACTCAATGTGAATTGCCTGTAGGTGAAAGGGCCATTAAAACTCGATGGGTATTTAAAACTAAACAAGGTGGTGTCAAACGTGCTAGACTAGTGGCAAAAGGGTACCAGGAAAATAACTTAAGCGACAGCTATGCACCAGTGGCAAAGATGTCAACAATTAGGATGTTATTGTCAAAAGCAGTTCAAGAAGACCTTGAAATGAAACATTTAGATATTCCCACAGCATTCCTTAACGGTGAGTTGGAAAACACAGTGTACATCAAACCACCTGAGGGGACAAATATTGATAAAGGTGTATTAAAGCTACGGCTTGCGTAAAGCTCCTTGTTGTTGGAATGAAAGAATACAATTTCTTCACATCTATATGTTTGAAACGACCAATCATGAGTTCTGCTTGTACACAGGAATTGATGTACGGGTGCTGATATTTGTGGATGACTGTCTCATTGTTAGGAATGGAAATGAAGTTGTGAATGCTTTGGAGAAAGAGTTCAAGGCCAAGAACCTAGGAGAACCAACTGTATTTTTAGGCCTGGAAATAGAGAGGGCGAAAAATGAGATCTGCATATCTCAAATTAGTTTCATTCAGAAGGTACTCAGAAAATTTTACATGGATGAATGTAAAAATGTTAGTACGCCCATGGAAACAGGATTTCACGTAGAAGGAAATGAAGAGACAGTAGAAGTGCCATATCGAGAGCTGGGAGCTTATTCTGAGATTATGTTTCCTACGAAAAAAGTTGTTACTGAGCGATAATCAGTTCCAAACGACTGTTTGGTATTCTAAGTTTAAAACGGGGGTCGTTTGACATCACGATTCAGGTAGGAACTTACCAACTGCTCATGGGCAGTTGGAAAGGCTGAATTTCGTCGGTAACTCGCAATGGTGAGTATATGGCGACGTTGTAGTTATATCTGCTATACTTATAAATCGAAAGGAAATGATGTTTCTATCTCAACGACTCGGCTTAATTAAATGGAAATAATTTACAGTAACTGTCATAATATTACAACTTTTTTTTTCCCTTATTTGTGTCTCTTCTACGAGATATTTAGCAACCTGAGAAAACGCTGAACAAAACAATCCTTTAGCAAATACATGTAAGGAAATTAAATAAGTAAATAGCTGGAAAACAAAAGACACGTATGTATTTGACTGTCGTTAAATCTAGAATTTTAATTCTTTGAAAGTAAATGTAGGCATGTGAGTTTGTCTCAGTTAGTTGCGGTGTGAATGGGCCCGGTAAGTTGTTTCTTGGATTCGTAGTCCAAATCCCGGTCACTCCAGGATTTCTTCATTACTTTTTTAAATTATAGTTTACATGTGTAGATAATTAACTTATTTGTTGAAAACTTAACCATGTTGTTATAACATTGCTTTTACACACACGTGTGCGCACACACTCACACATCAATAGGCCTACATACCCATCCATGTTTTTTTTTTTTTTTTTTTTTTTTTTTTTTTTTTTTTTTTTTTTTTTTTTTTTTTTTTTTTTTTTTTTTTTTTTTTTTTTTTTTTTTTTTTTTTTTTTTTTTTTTTTTTTTTTTTTTTTTTTTTTTTTTTTTTTTTTTTTTTTTTTTTTTTTTTTTTTTTTTTTTTTTTTTGCCTGTAACTTCATTCACGTGGTTTTAAATTTTGGAACATTCTAAACAATGGTACAACATTATGTAAATGATTGTTACAACCGTTTTAGAAACACTTAAAAGAAGTGTTTCGCTAAATTTTTGTATCCCTCATTCTGCTTGCTCTCTTACTTTATTTCTCCACTCCCCTCCCTTTCTCATAAAAAATAATATATCATTCTACTCTTACCTCCATTATATTAAGTAAAAATTTCTGTCAGTAGCCTTCGCGGGTGCATGCATAACCCACCAAATTTTAATCGCAATCAGACGAATGGTATAGAAACGCATACATTACGTAAAAGAACATAATAATAGTAGTAGTAATAATAATAATAATAATAATAATAATAATAATAATAAACACAAATACATTTTTTTTCTCCCACGAATAGAGCCTATTGGAAACACTTGCACATGTCTGAAGTTAGGAAGTAATTAGTTATTTTCCCACTATAATAAAACTGAAAAATACAAACTAAAAATGCACATCTTCGTAAATAGATACTGTAAAGTAAGCTTTGAACATTTAGTTAACTCAATAAAAAATATACTATCGAGGACGCTTTTTGTACAGGTTTTTTTGTTAGCAATCCACTCAATTCTGTCAGATTGAATGATACCAGTAAATTAAGTAAAACAAAAATTCTAAATGAAATAAACAATTTATTGCAAAAGCATAAGTCACGTACGACTAGACCACATAATATTATCTATCATTTGACATTTGCATAGGTTTTTGAAAACTCCTAAACGTAGGAGTCCCAAATCACCAACACGAAAGCAGGACTTCAGCAACCGTGGGTACAGACTGTTCACTATTCATGGTGCAAACGCGTATTGCAGATAACAACTAGCCTGATGCTTTGAAATGCAGCATGGAAAATTATTAATATAAGAATATCTACACCTCGTGGTAAAACATGTATGTCGTGCGAGATAGAAATTTCATTCCTTAATATGAAAAATACATGAAATGATTTAATCATATTAATGGGAACTACTTTCAAATGCGCATTGGCACAGTGCTTGCAGGACGACAAATCACTAACGACAAACTCACATGTATTTGTTTACACGAGTTCTAAGGTAAGAGTACAAGGAGTATTGCGCAGAGTCAAGATGTGTATGGGAGCCGGCGTGTCGATGTATGTGCAAAGTGCACAGTGGTACAATATTACAATGTGGCACTCCTCATGATACCCTATTCAAGATACAAATTGTATGTTGGCAGCAGCGACCGCGCCTACGGACTCGTGGGTGGGACCATCCGACTTAAGAGCGAGCACCGACGGCGAAGGACTTCTCTACCTTCAACGGCGGTACGAGCGGTGAGTCTCCTGTTGGTTTAGGGAAGGAGAGCGATCCTTATCTCGCCATATCCTAACCCTTCCACTCACCTCTTATTCTGTATTAATGTTGCAATTTCCTTGTATCTTCTATAACTAAAAAAACTCTGTTGCCTTTCATCTCTAGCTTATTTATGTTCCCTTTCCCAGCTAAACTTTGAAGCACTCTGTGAAGAAAGTTAACGCAAGCCTATTCACTGAATAAAGTTTAGGGGAGGAGGGTAAACAATAATGTTGTAGTTACTATTCGTTTGCTATTGCTTCATGGACATCCCATGACGAAACGAAACTACAAGCATAATATTTCATGCACCTCGTACGCGCACCACGTCCAAAATGTTTAAACGAAAAATGTTCAGTACACAAGCGTCATCTTTCTTTGCAGTGGGTATTAGAAATCAGGTGCAGTGGCATGAGAAGTTTCTAAATCTGCGTAGTGATTATGTTGATACATAGCTGAACTATGTAGTATGTATCTTTTTACAGTACAAGCGTTTTAAAGTTCCCTTCCCATTTGTTAATGTTTTAAGAGCCTACCGGAGGTTGAAAAAAATGTCTACATGAAAATTCTTCTAACTGTTTCAAATATCAGTGTGTTAATTTGCATCATATTTTCGCTTACAGAATTTTACCAATTATGCCTCTTAACTCCAGAAAGTAGTTACCACATACCCAAGTTTCAGTTCGATATGTAGTTTTTTTCTTTAGTTGGTTACATAAAAATGTAAAACTGAAAATTTTATAACCAATTTCACAAAAGTATTAAACTTAAATAAAATAAATTTTTCTTTGTAAAAATTGTACTCCCTTTGGTGTTAACGATTTGGCCAAATTTCCACAGAAAATAAAAAGAATGCGATGGACATTATTCAACGCAATGAACGATATTAAAGTATTAATGCCCTGGTCGTATTTTCTAAATGTCGACAGTTTGAACATATTTTGATCGCACAAGGTACCTAAGAAACTTTTTTTTTTCAGAATTTTATTAAAATCAGTACTTATATAGTAGTTTGATAGTTTACATGACGTTTCTTCACATTATCGAAATGGTGACAATTGAGAAACATTTTAAATCACGCGAGATGTAAGAATAAAATTTTTTTTTCAGAATTTCATCTAAAACAGTACACATATAGTTCAAAGTAATTTGACCAGAGATTAATGTGTTTTTTTTTCGTACTGTGTTAATAGTTACACAGTGGTGAAATTTTAAAAAATCACATATGATATCTTAACGAACCATTAACAATAATTTCATTTAACTCCATACTCACATAATTTTAACTAAGCGACTTTAGTTTTAAGTAATTTGTTTATAACACGTTCCGTTTTCAATAACTGTTGCCCATTGAATTATTTTTTATCACATGAAGTATCTAAGGACTACTTTCCAAAGTTTCTTCAGACCGTGTAAACATTTAGTAGTTCGTGGTTCATGTTGTGTTTAATAATATATACACCCCTCTCAAAGATTTTCCTACATAGTGCCATTATTTTTAATTCATGTATGTCAAGAATGGCACGACTCACAGAATGCTAATGTAATATTAATAAACATTATTATTCTAAGTCTTTATTGTTGCAGGCCCGTCACATAAGAAGATAGCCCGAGAATAAACTAATGTATTAATATATAAGCCTAGATGTATGTAAACAACTTTAAATTTTAGGGGTAAGTTTGAACCTTCTTTGAGAAAGGGCTATTAAATGATTGTACAGGTAACTTATAATTATATGTTTATACTGTGGATGTATTTGTAATGTGTCAATCTTTGAGAAGAGGGGGAAAAAAGCAAAATGTGGTGAACTGGAAATGCCTTAGTTAAAAGATGTAGCAAAATACCGGGCACAGCTAATTTAGAATATAATGCATTTTTTTTAATTCGTCATCTGTAGCACATACTACGAAATTATTACTTTTTGCAGGAGATGTTTGATGTTTGGTATGACGGCCCACAGCATCGGTACAGGCGTCTCAAGAAGTTATGTCGCATTCACTGTAACATCACTGTCGCCTTTCTGATGACAATACAGGCAGAAGTAATTTCTGGTAGCAGGTCGTCTTCATTGCGTACCGAATTTCATATGGGTTGTCAAGTGTTCCATATTTGTTGCTCAACAGTAGATCTATCGTGCACTATTTTGTAATATGTCAATATGGCATTTTATCTAAAGTGTAATTATGTATATAGAATTGAGAATATTGTCTCCGGTGACAGCGTAAGGGGCCATCAATTTTATTCAAATGTATATGTTTTATTGGTATGTGGTAGCTGCAATCAGCGCACGGAAAATTGTAGATAAACTTACTGCAGCAGAAAAATTCACTGTACACAGAAAAAACTGTTTTGGGGTGGCTGCAAAATGTTTTGTCAGTATGTAACTCACAAAATAGTTTTGTAGTGGTTTCAAAATTTTTTTGTAGACACTGCAAAACTTTATTGGGGACAGCAAAAATGTTTTGTGGTCACTACAAAAAAAAATTGGTAAGGTTCATTTTAACAAAATATTTTGCACTGACTAATAAGTATTTTTTTCAGTGTATAATTGAACATACCTAGATAGATTGGGCTACATAGATAATTCAAACTGTGCCACACTCTGTGAAAGCTGCAGATTTTAAATAAATTAGAGTTATATTAGTGATAAAGAAAATATGTAAAATGTATATTATATCTCGAGGATGATGAGGCCGGAGAGAATTGGGTTTCGTCACGCTGCGGGAAGCAGAGGCCAGGCCATGTATTTGTTAAGGGAGTTGACGAATTGCTTAAGAGGTCGTGGTACATAATTCAACGGTAAAAGCATTAATCTATAGTTGTAGGTTTCTTGAAGCCAATTTGTGAAAATTAAACAATGGCAACCCTAGACAATAGTTTTAGCCAACGTTTTAAACAAAATTGTTTCCAGTGTTACGAACTACTGAAGCACAATCTCTGACGTCGGAATCTCGTGCATTTAACTGCGGCGCAAGAGATCACGCGTAACGAATTAGTAATTCTAGGTAAATATTTACTAATAAAGTTGGCTAATACCATTATCTAGGATTGTCATTGAGTATTTTATATATATTGGCTTCGAAAGAAGCGTACAAATCAATTGATATTTTCAGCTTTTATTTATCTACCACGCACGCTTAGGGAAGTGTGTTTCGTACGCTCCCCTGGGCGTAAGTGTTATAGGTCATTCGGGATAAAGTGAGCACTAAAGATTTAACCTTTGAAAAAAATCTCTAGCCGTTACTGCATATAAGTCACCACTAACAAGAGTTATTTTACTGCTTGTATGGTTGGTAGCGATTCGTCGCATGTAGTTCCGTGTATTTTCCTATTTGAATACAACATTATTGAAAGAACATCAGATGAAATCGACCTCTCTGTATTTAATATACTTCAAAATTTTTATTTATGATCTTATTGACATTTCTACTTACAGTACAATTAGACTCGATTGGCGTCAGGATAATGTGACGCTGTCGTCGACCTCACGTCATCTTGCTCGTTACAGCTTGCTCCGCGCTTCAGTCAGTTCAAAGTTACACCGACAGGTGGCATCAGAGGTAGGTTCTCGCCGTTTTTTCGCCGCCCCGCCATTTGCATCGTTTGCGTGTGTATAAATCACGGTCGTAGAAGAACAGGTCTGGACACTCGCCTATCTAACAATGCATTTTGCTTGACCCCCTTGTTGTTTGGCTGTAGTTCGTCAAGTTACCGAGAATGTTTTACTTTTCGGCGCTGTTTTCCGGGCGGTCGGACTCAAACTCCGCCCACTTTTTTACATTGTTAAATTTATAAAGTAAATAAAGATTGCTGGAGCC
>PNEQ01114255.1:0-11536 GCA_003012365.1 Medauroidea extradentata
TCTGTCGTTCCGCTCTCGGACAGTCCCCCCGCCCGTGACGTCAAACGTCGCTGACGAGTGAATGCCCTGTGGGACAGAGAGGGTAGATGTTGCGCCAATCTGGAATGGTCGCTGCTGACCATTCCAGGAAGGTAAATCATGGAAGGTTCTCGACGGCGCAACCGGTAGTTATAAATACCTGCCGGCCGTGTTTTGGAACGCTCTTGCTCTCTTTTTAGACCCACCTCTTTTAGCTCTCTCTCTTTAGACCTTTTGAGGACTTAGGCGATCATGGCGATGCCCCGATGGGCGAGGCGACGGCCTAAGTGCCAGACGGCAGGAGTTTCAGTTTAGTTAGTTAGTTTCTGTTTATTGTTACTATTAATTTTAGTTTCGGTTAGTCGTTTTTATTATGGAATAAGAAGACTTCGTAGCCCTGAGATGGATGAGACTTCGCTGGACAAGAACATCAAAATGATAAGTATTCTTTCATGTTATTATTTTATTATTAAATTATTATTATTTCCCCTTTAGATTTCGTGTTCGGTATTTTGTTGAATAGTCGTGGATACGTTGAAGCGGTTATTTGTTGTTGGCCAGTGCAATTGCCTTTTATTAAATATTTTCAAAATAATGTAATAACCTCGGGATTGTTTTGTAATGTCAGAAACCACTTTACTGTTTAGATTAATTTCTTAATGTAATATCTGGTCAAAATTCATCACATTTAAATAACAAATCCTTTTCCAAATTGTACAATTTTATCTTCATTAATGTAATATTTATTTTTGTATAACATTTTATTTTAATCTTTTGTAATAAACTCCAATTATTTGAATTCACTCTTTTATTTCAAGTAGTCGAACTGTAGTCCCCTTTAACAGTAATTGATAGCCCTTAATTGCAGAACGTGTATCTTGGTTTAAATATTTATTTTAATAATAACAGATGACTATGGATGACAAGCACATGCACAAGGCAAGGTAGGAGACGCGACCCGTATTGGGACGTTAGTCTATGTTTCGATCTTCTGTACCCCTCGCATTAGATAGTTGCCAAGCGGAGTTATTATTTTGTTTCAGTCTGTTTGTTGTGCTCTACCATACATTAATACTTTATGATTGTAGCTAGGCTACAAGGTGGAAATTCTATATTTAAAGTGCTTGCTTGTTTTTATTTTACTTAAGGAGCTACGTACCGTATGTATACCCCCAGTGATGTTTTAATAATTACAGAGTTTATTAACTTTTATTGCTCATCGTTATGTTTTAGTCAAATGCTTGTTTTATCTACTAGTGATGTGTATTTTCTTTCCACCTCGTAGTCTTGCGTAGCTTAATAATTCAGATATACTTTCATCTCCCATTTTACATTCAACACTTTAGCTACAATCAAGATATAACATAACTATCCACACGACACACCACATATGTTTAACTATTTAACACTACCTACCTATTTTTACATTATTTATTTTACTACGCCCAGCCTTGTGACAATATATTTATGTAATTGTTTATAAATTTTTTGTAAATGTTTGATTTTGCCTTGGTGGCAGCTGTGTACCTGAATATTGTTCTAGTCACATGTAAAGTTGAAACTTGTAATTCAAATAAGGGTATAATTTATGCCAAAAAAAGTTGAGAGTATCGCTCACTTAAATGGAAAAAACTTAATTATTTAATACTTCCCCCTTGCAGCAAAATACAAATGGCCCATAAGTAGCACAGAGCCGGCTCGCCAAGCTGGCCGTCAGTTAGGCAATTGACGTAATGCACCCGGCACCACTGCTGGACATGAAGTGGCAACACACACTAACCATAAGAAACCCACAGCTGGTCCACAAGTGGACTAAACAGATGGCAAATGCAAGGCGTCACATGCCTGCACCAGAAATGGTCCATCAATGAATCGCGCCACAACCATCAGCTGGTCTACGCAAGGCTTCACATGCCTGTACCAGTAATGGTCCATCAATGAACCACGCCACAGCCATCAGCTGCTCTACACATGGCTCTACATGTCTGCACCAGAAATGGTCCAAAAGGGATCCATGCCACAGTCATCAGGTAGTCTAAGCATGGCTCCACATGCCTGCACCAGAAATGGTCCATCAATTAACTACTCCAAAGCCAGCAGCTGATACGCATGGCATCACATGCCTGCACCAGAAATGGTCCATCAATGAATAACGCCACAACCATCAGCTGGTCTACACATGGCATCACATGCCTGCACCTGAAATGGTCCATTGTTGCACACAAAAAGATGGCCACAGCGAAATGTCGCGCAAGTGCGCACCAACTTGTGTTAGCCTTCTTTTGTGTGTAACTTTCAAGAAGATCCAGCCTGTGAGTACTTTAGCACTCTGTCTACATATTTATTTATTTAAACCGAGCGGCCTATTCTTTACTCAAACTACTCTAAAGTTTCCTATTTCTTACAGTTGTTAGTGCTTAATGCTTATGTACATGCTATAAAAATCGAAGAAACATCTCATTTCGAACAAGTAGATACAATGGATTGAAGTAAAACCTTTAATTAAAATTACTCTGATGTACACTGTTCTAACAGCAATCACACCTGTCAAGAATACAAAATCTCGCATGGACCATTCTAGTGCATGTTAACACCAAGTGAAAATTGTAAATGTAAAAAGGGTATTCAGTAAACAAGTAAAAAATCCATACAACAGTTTAGGATTACAAAAATTGTCCATATAAACATTAACAATGTATAATAATTAAATTTTTCACTATTTATGTGTGTTCTATCAGTACAGAATATGCAGTAAAAATCAATGAGAAATTTTTTAATCAAGTACACTTTATTAATGTAATCCCTAAATTATCTTCCTGTAAGCATTCAATGTTATTTTAGATGCAGCTTAACAGATGTTTCAACAATTCACGTTTAACACTGTCGCCTGGTTGGCCGTATGTTGTGCGGGTGTTATTTCGTGTGTCTGGCCGCACTTATGGCGATAACCCTCTTGCGCCTGCAGCATTCATTTAAGGTATATATGTGTGTGTGTATATATATGCCATCGCTGACTTTTTTGAGTAGAAAAATCCATATTTTTGCGTATTGAAGACTTTTGTACCAAAAATTTATAGCCCCATTTCTGGAGCACTTATAAAGTTTACCAACCTCATTAAAAAAAGTAGAAAGCGAATTTAAAATAGTTTTCTCTATACTGTGATACACAATGACATTTCTCACAAGTTGGTTTTTGTTTGAAGGATTTATCTTCAAAATTGGCTTCTACAAACGCAATTTCATTAACATGTGTTTCCCTATACCGAATTCTCACAGCTGTCCAAACAGGCAACACTTTTAATAACTCTCAATATATGATACTGTGTAAAAATACAGTAAACTGGTCATAATATGGAAATTTTCAAATGTTTAAGCAGGAACACTTGTTTACAATACAAAATGCTGAATATAATTTATGTGAAATGAATAAAGCCACATTGAAGTAAATGTTTAATGTAAAATAATAGATATTTACATACACTGACAAAGTTCATAAAAATTTCACGCATTAAATTTACCAACACTGCTCATCATTCATGGGAGCATCTGAAACAAACAAATCACGTGTGTTTATTAGCACAGAATCCACTCCACAACCTAAGAATACACTAAACGTATATAAGAGAAAGGGGCAAAATGTTTAAAGTGTTTGCTTAATTGTTGCATGTAACACATTATAAGAAATAATTATGATGAGAAAAAATGGATGTTCCACACAATAAATCTTAATTACATTATCTACAGTGCAACTCGTTTATAACGTACCCTTCTACAATGAATTCCCGCGTATAGTGAAGTTACAGCCTCGGTCCCGCCAAATGATTATAGGTTATGTATTAATTGGTCGACTATAGCGAATGCTTTGAAACAGTTAAAATACTTTTCCTGTATATTACAAATAACTTTTGCAAACATATTTTACATATTTAATGCATAAATGTTCGAACAGTTACGAATTTTGAAGCCACAAAAACATGTTCAGTTAATTTTACGTTTTACAGCTACCATAAACATACATTATTTCGGAGAAAAGTTGTTTGCTTGTTTCACATAATTTATATTTCAACAGGTTAGCTAACACTACAAGTCGTACAGGAAAAAATATTCTTTTGTGAAGCTACGAATACACTAATGGCGCCATGAATGCTACGTTTTTTAGAAAATTTACTCATGAATAAAGTTTGCCTACGACAGAAACTAATTTATTACGTACAATTTAAATGTTTTGCGCTTTTAATATTAAACATATCACCGATAAATTAAAAAGAACACAGATTAGTGCTATTGTACGGAGTCGTGAGTAGAGAAACATTTTTCGCCATCTTCGATCTCTGGCTGCATGTGCCTTGCGCCGAGGCCGGATGCTATCAGCAGTGTTTACTGCGCGGGTCGGTTTACGATGTAAACGTGTACGTAGCAAACGTAACCGTGTGCATATGAAAGTACGTTTTCTTACGGCATAGTTTATGGTGACGTGTCCGTGTCGTGTAGAATTACGGCGCCGACGTGTGGACGTGTATGAAATGGTTATATTTTTTTTCGTGCCGTGTGCGTAATGGTTTCAGCCAATAGAAAAACCGCAGAAAAGAAATTACTTCCGCTAAACGTCATTTCTGCCAGCATTGCCTAGCAACTGATGTCATCTATGGCAATGACAATCGTTTTTATTTCATGAAATACACGTGTTTGAAAATGTAAATATATTTTCAATTGCAATATGTTCTGCTTGCTCCCAGACATTTTTGTTTTTCGTGGAGTTAAAACCAAAGTATTTGTGTGTATTCCTATTAAGTGTAATGTTTAATGTATAATGAACTTATTAAATATGTACCTTTTACTTGCGATTTTGCCGAAATTTTAGGCTAAATTGATTTAACGGACGTAGTCTACATAAATAATTGTCCTGAAATATATCATTTGAAATAAGGTATGCTTGTTAACGAAAATGTTGGTTTTATGCATTTATGATGTGAGAAGTACAACATAACCTTGTAGTTAGGTTAGGCCTACATTTTACTTGCAAACAGTGGATATACTTATTTGTGCCATTTTGTTACGAGCTATTTCTATGAATTTCGAATGTATTATTTTGTCAACCTATGTTCTGATTTATTTGATTTTTTAATTATTTTCACAATGCAACTTTACCTTGTATAGATGCAGACGAATTGCAGCAACATATTAATTTGACAGATATTGATATTTTATTTTAATGAAATTGCAGTAGTGGCATAGCTAGAATGGTTTTGTGTAGTTCTTCGTTCGTACACTTTAATACCTTTTTTAATTTGGAAGTCATAGACATGCATCGAGTTGATTTTCAGGAAAGGTTGATCAGTATGAAAATGTGATCCCTTTATTGTATTATTTGCCATACAACACATTATTAGGAGGAATACCACAGGAAATAATTTGTTTTTAAAATATTTCCAAAATTATTTGGAAAACTAATAGAATATCTATAACCAAACACGTCCGCACATACTATGGCCACAGCGGAAAAATAAAATTAACATAGCACAGAAAAAAGACGTAGAAAATTTCCAATATTTAAAAATCACGTCACCAAAAACGAGAGGATCAATTAGAGACACAAAAATACATTGACCCACTTGCAACACACAAGCCCAAACGCTAAAAACAACTGATAACGGCCATTTTAAAACTGAGATTGACACACACGTACACGGCCTCGGTGATCATAAACTACAGTCCTCCGTATACACATATACGTCATTACGGTTACGGGCGTGGCGTACACGTTTTCATCGTAAACCGACCTTAAATACGTTTCGACAATGTAAACATAACCTTTATTTTGAATATCTCCTTCTAAGTTACGTTTTATGTGTTGTAAAATGCCGATATAAGTGTTAAAATAAGAGCAACACAATTGCAAACGAACGCAATGTGTTATACACAAAGGATAAATTGAAAATTATTGAAAACGTAGCAGTGGGTGGCAAGATAAGATTGTTCGCGAATGACTTTGTTCGTTATTTATTTCATTTCACCCGAAAGACTTGGTTACGTTGAGCAAAAATGCTCATCAAGTATAAGGCATTTCAAAAGTATGTAGATGTTTGTTGTGTCAGTGAATGTTCTCCACGTAGGTTATTAAATACATTTTATCAAGATTATCAAATAATTTAAGTCATTTTGACAGACCTGCATTAATTTTGTGTACTATTTGGCAAATGTAGACTATTTACTGTTTGAGTTTTGACTTAGTCCAAACAACTACAAAATTTTTACGCAGTAAAAAAGTTTTCCCAGAAAAAAATTTCCCCTCTATAGTGAACATAATCACTGGTCCCTTCATATTCATTATAGCAGGGTTCCACTGTATACCAATCAGCACAATAGCCTTATAAGATGTTTAATTTTTCAGTCCATTTAGAAACATATTAACAAGAGTTTAACTGCAAGTTGTTTTGGTATGAAAAATGAGTGTATTATATGTACTGTATGTGAATTCTCTCTGGGTATTCCCATGGCATGGCTCCTGCAATGCTAACCTCTAAATGGGGAAATTTGAATAACATTTTTGGATCACCAAGAATCACTACCACCTGCCTGAGCAGGCTAGGTACCCCCTCGTTAATTGCTTACGGGGATCACATATGGATTTTGCTACTACCATTAAATATCAATATTAAAACTATTAAATTTTGCTTTGTTAATTTTGAAAAATGCCTAAATACGATCATTTTTTACCTTTAAAACTCGAATTCATCCAGAGAAGGATCCTGACCCATTTTAATTGAGGGGTTGAGTGTTTCCAAGTGGTTACTAAATTAATTTAACCCCCCTCTTTTTTATATGTGAGAGTAGGTCATTGGCTATAACCACATAAACACAATGAGAAAATGCTGCGAAAAGAAATACAGTACAAACATAATACATTAAAACCTGATTCACATGTCCACAAGACACCCCACGATTCCTTGCACAATTTGCATTCGTGCCTATAGCTATCCCAAATGAGTTGGGGTGATCTCAGATTTTTATCTACAGAATGTCCAGAAAAAATCCAGCCTTCTAATTGGCTGTTTGACATCTGGTTGGTCCATACCCGCTTCAACTGTGGGCGTGTGAATTGGACTTTGTATTGAAATGTTCACACAGCATGTTACATAAGCATTTTCAGCTTATTATTGCCAATGATATTACTATATTTATACATAATAAATTGCATGGTATGAAATATGATGGACATATTTAACTTTTTTATAGTTGTAGCCTATATGCAAGACTTTTCTGGGTACAAATGAAAATACAATGAAAGCTGCATCACAGTGCAACACTACTGTACTTCATCTGCAGCATTAATTTCTTTGGCTTTGTTCAATCTTGTCTGAAATGTTGTGATATTTATTCTGTATAAGCAAAATAAATATACATAACCTGGAATAAAAATGTTACTATGTGTCTCAATTTTTGAACATCTGAAAAACCAAGATATTGATGAATTGTTAAATAACCAAAAATTCAGTTATTTCAGTTAGTAAACAAACTGTTACTAGCAACAGTACTGTGCCGGTGTGCTTCGGTGAGAAAATAAAATTAATATAATGGAAGCAATACACTCAGGTTTTTTATAATCGCTAAAAAAAACTCCTGTTCAAAACAGCCACGCATTAAAAAAAAGAAACAAAGTGGCAAAATAAACAAAAGAACAGGACAAACAAACATACAAATAAAAGCGATAAAACACACAAAATAAACACTTGAGAAAAACGACTAGGCCACAAGCACACCGCACAAAAGAATTAAAATAGAAAAATGTAAGGTGTTTAGAAAATATAACTTAACCTTACTAGATACTCAAAATCGTAAAAATTCCCAGAGGAAGAATTATAAATAATAAGACATTGATTTGTGGTTTGTTAAATAATGAAATTATTTTTATTTCTTATTTAAGTTAAATAGTTTTTTCTTTTTAAATATGCAAACAAGCAAGATAAACCTGTAAATAATATTGAAATATGTTAGGCATGTAAGCCTATATGAATAGTTTAAATTAATAATTAAAATTATGTGCAAACGATAGTATAGATAAAAGGGGTACCCCGCACATCATTTACTACGGAAGTTAAGATATAAAACTTTTAAATCATTAATAAAACAAATTATAATATTAAAAATTAAATTTTACATGAAAGCAAATGCTGTATTTATTATTAAAAACAAAATTATATAGCCTATCAGGATCATAACATCAATCTTTTAAAAGTCCATAAAATTTGTTTACGCAAAAATATTAAGAATTAAATCCAATGAACAAAAGAACGGACTTAGCTGACGATCGACGAAAGCCGTGTTAATCCTGAAGTGAAAATAATGCCATCGGGAGATAGCCACACGCCAATGGCAAAAGCAACACCATGCCAGCATTCCAACCAAAGGCAGGGAGATGTAAACCGGAGCAAACCCGTGATGGAAGCTGAAGCGGCCATGGTGCGCAACACCGAGAAGTTGTAACTATACCGGCCTCATCGGCAATGTGAAAAGTTGGAAAGAAAGACATCTAGGACGTGGACCAACTTAGTGTCAGTGACGTGGACCCTCACTGTAACACAGTGAGCACATAGAATAAGTAAGACATTTAAAAAGACAAAATAGTCGCGGATGAAAGAAATTAAACGGACGAGTACTAACCTTGAGTGATTGAAGAAGACGTCACATCACAAAATAAAAAAAAACAAACCACAGTTCTACGACCATAAATACTACGTGGGCAATTAAAAGAATAGTAACGCCATAATCGGCTGTCTACATTCCGAAGAACATCACCCACGAGCACGCACCACAGTGACACATCATGACTCTATCACTGCCGTACAAAGAGTGCTGGAAAAATATAAGAGGAGAGGTAACAGAGTGCAAACATAGGCGCAGCGGAATAACTTTAAAACGCCCCACTAGATGGCAGGGGCAGTCCGAATCGCCTACCGACAAGGAGGCACAATGCTTTCATGTGTACAGAGCTGCACAGAAAGGACGAAATCATGTGATGGACATGCAGAGTACACGCACCCTGACACAGCAGGCAGATGTCCGCACTGCAGGAGGAAACAGTGAAAAGAAAGAAACAAAACTTCGGCTGAGGAATGCAAAACGTAGCCGCGCACGTCCGGCTAACAAAGAACACGTTACTGCAGCCTGAATCGGCTCTACTCATAACTAACATGTGAAGGAAAGATAGACTGTAATGAAAAATAAAATGTACTGAAACATCCAGAGTAATATAAATTTACTGAATGACACCAAATTACTGTTAGTATAATGTATACAAGATAATATCAATGAAATAAAAAACATTAAGAAAATGAACCTAAACTTATGAGAATGTAGACAAAACATTTTAATATTTAATTTATATAAGTCGTGACGTATATAATACGGCACACACTTCTGCCCTGAAAGGAGACGTTAGCGTCGAAAAAAAAATTTTTCTAATGATAAGACATCAAACACCCAAATAAGAATCAACAAGATAAAATAATTGCTAAAATGGAATCTTTCAAACTGACAAAGAAATCACAAGAAGAAAATATCAAAATTAGAGAAATTTACAAATGTAGCTCACAAATGCTGTTGAATGTGCAATGAACCAAGTGGAGACACCAAGTACCCAGGACAACAAAATCCACAAAGGGACAAAATAGGGTGTCAAGAAAGAAAATTCCCACAACCCCTAACAACAAACTTACAAACTAATATGTACATAAAACTTCAATAAATAGTTAAGTCCACGTGTCCAGGAGCAAACCTACAAGAGGAAAACAAACGTGTGAGGAGGCTGCAGACCTACAAACACACGACTCCAAAAAGGGCACAA
This sequence comes from Medauroidea extradentata, assembly GCA_003012365.1. Classification (NCBI taxonomy): domain Eukaryota; kingdom Metazoa; phylum Arthropoda; class Insecta; order Phasmatodea; family Phasmatidae; genus Medauroidea; species Medauroidea extradentata. Next base: position 9,863 of record PNEQ01114255.1, read on the forward strand.
AACAAAAGGACGAAAACTCAACAAAACTGGTCCAAGTCCAGCAAAACGTCCTGACCGTAAATAACTAGTGAGTATCCCGCATTCCCAATGAGTGATCAATCCACCGAAAACCAAGAAAAACAACACTAGACGAGTTCCACGCGAAAACAACACAACAAACAACAACAAAGCAAGACTAATAAAATATTAAAGGCAACCAACAAGACCAAAAGAAACCGCAAATATAAATGAACAATCAACAAAGAGGTTAAGTTGCCACAAAGTATGGTCACTAAATGAAACGACTAAGTCCCATACCAAAGTCAGTCCACAAGTGAACCACACATGAAAGTGAAGAACAGAGACAGAAAAAATGTGACCAGCAATAAAATTTTCAAGAAGACCCAAACTATCGCAATGCCTATCATGTCTCAGAGAGCAGACAACACGAAGTGACTGTGTCCCATACCACAACTACACAAAACGTGCTCACAACAAATGTGAAAACACGAGTACCGAAGTATCGAAACGTGAAGCCAAAACCCAAAAACAAGAAGGCACAAAATTTAAATTAAATTGCTAAAATTTTAGCACAAATTAAGAAAATTGTATTACAAATAAATTTAAATTCATGAATAAAAAAATTAATTTACTAAATATTACTCATAAAAATGCAAAATGTAATATAATTTGAAAGCAAACAATTAAGTTTTGTTTTAAAATGTGTACATAGAATGTAAAATAAATAAAATGTGTGTACAGAAATATTACATACCTGCCAACTTTTCAAAATGACCATCAGTAAAACTTTTCCAGAATGTCACATTTTTGCGTAAACTTCACGCGGCAATTTTTGTGCCAAATTATATCAGTCCCTATGTCTTACAAACTGTACACATAATAACATATATACTATTTTAAAAGTTTATTTGTTTTTAAAGTAGGCCTTATCAAGACGTAAATATGCAAAAACAATTATTTGCCAAGTTATACTTTGAACAATTTCATGTTCACTTAATTCTTTGAAAATCCATCATTCTTTTATAATTCAAAATGTACACTTGCATCTTTAAACAACCAGTAAGCACGGTTACAAATATAAATAGTTTCACAAAGTTTGATATAAATCTAAACTAGTTTTGTTTATTTTATGTGGCATGAAATAGCCCAATACTAAACTGGATTGTGTTTTGAGTTACGAAATACTGTAAGGTAATATTTAGCTCTAGCTACATCGCCTTCAAAACCTACTTACGAAAATTCATGTTTATTCTGCGATTTCCACGTGGACCTGTAACCTCAAATAGTAGTTAAAGTTAGGTGCTTCATACCATCTTCCATAAATTACCAATAAATGCCGCACAAAAATTACGCTGGTAGTAATTATGAACAGTTCGTTATCATATAAAATATTATTGTACATACGCTTCACAATAAGAGCAAATAATTTTTCTTTCAAGTTCGCAACGGTATAAACACGCGCGCGATGCATTTTATAACTTCAAAATTTCGTCGCATCACACGGTAGTTATACGTCATATTCATTACAACAGCGGAAAAATATTTTTAGTTTCAAAGTAAAAAATACAGCTTCCAAGCACACAAAAAAGCGCGAAATTGGACAAGAAACAACACACTTGTTTTAAAATGCCAAACAACACGCACATCGCCATCTTGTAACAGCCCATACAAGAA